>MU275532.1:2601-13622 GCA_022160315.1 Panus rudis PR-1116 ss-1 | reverse complement strand
ACGGTACTTGGGCGTGTAACGAGGCTTGGAGAAAGGGGACGGGTAGTCCAACCGGTAGCGTGGTGCAATTCCCGCGCGTTCCATTTTCCCCAGTCATTACACCAAGTTCGCGACGCGTTATGCACTGTGACCACCTGTGACCCAGTCTGTGACCTGGTCTCTGGCGGATGGTCCTGGATGCCGTGGGAACGGATGAATATCCGCGGATATTTGCGGATGGCACATCCAAGACATGCCAGGACCCCCGAAAATACACCAAAATGTCGTTCGGATTCCCGAGATTTTTGAGCCAAAAACGGCCGAAGGCCGTTCCGCTTTCCGGAGATTTTAGGCCCAAAAAGAGGCACATCCCGTTCCATTTTCCGGAGAATTCAGCCCCTCCGGTGGGAGGATGGTCGGCAGTCCCGAGGTGGAGGCTCAGCTGGGCACATATATTAGTGTTTTTAAGATGAGTTTTTGTAGGTACAAGTGAACCACGTATTATGTCAGTACAAACTCAGCTCTCAGTTGATCCGGAGATTCATCAGGTCTTGTGAGAAACCAAGGGAGATCGCACGAGGACTGGGCTGGAACGCGCCACACAATGGTTGGAAGGCGGTGCGGAAGCGCGGGAACTTGAATTGTGCAGGACCCGAGAAAGAGTGAAAGGCTATAATATCGCAGTACTGCTTTAGGTTTAGAATCATTACGTTCGCAGTCTTTACAGATGTTTCGCTGGCTCAGAGAGGCGTCGTGATGCTCTCAGGAAGCATGAAAACCTTTTTTGTAAAGAATTCATAAAAATGCGAATTTTATTCAGATGTTGATATACTAGTCCCGAGAAAATCTGCTCAATCCCGGCATGTCATTCGGATTCCCAAGATTCCGCCCGGAGGGCGTCCCGAGAAAAAATGAGAAATTCTTGAACGACATTTTGGTGTATTTTCGGGGGTCCTGACATGCCCTGCATGATCTGGACTTCCCATGTGTCTCAGGGCACCTCCCTTCACCCTAGTCTCCTCCACAGACAATCACAGAGAAGACAATCGTTCTCTGTAGTATAGTCTGCGCTAAGGTTGAGGGTCTTCGCAGGTGATCCCGGTTTCGGGGTTTCCCGAGAATAATGCAAAGCTTTGACCGTGGTGCCGGATTGCCGCTTACCCATCCTCAGGTTGTCAGCATAAGCAACATGAATGTACGCTAACTTTCAGACATTAAGCACATACCGAGAAGCACTTGAACAAAATAAAAGGCTATTATAAGCCATATAATCCAAGACTGAGGTGTAGAAGGAGCTCAGGCTAGGGAGCCCCATTTATTCAGTCCTACCAATTTGCGGCTAGTATTCACAACTATCGTCCCCTGGATGGGTCAGAATATATATAATTCATATAATAGATACATACGCCTAGCGATATGTGTCCATATCCTAGCTTCAAGGTTCACCACAAGAGTCCTAACACAACCTGGAGGGATTGCCATCGTACGGACATGTATTGCACGTGACGGGATATCAAACTCCGCTGATGATGCCCTGCTGGCCGTCACGGCAGGAGGTCCTTTCGTTTCCTTTTTGGGCGATAACTGGGATCACCAGCCAGGACCCTCAACTTTAATCTAGACTACCTTCACCCAAGCCGGGACGTACGTATTACTGAGATCCTAAGCGCAAGCTCTCAAGATCTCATGAGTCGCAAAGGGCACAGATATCACATACGGTTCAGAGGCGGCATTGGTAATATGGCACCCATCGTTGAGCTGCCAGTGGTATAATCCTTCGTGAATGACTGTTTCGTGTACTCCCCGAGGGATTCTCGCTTATTGTTGTGCTACTCATTCAATCGTGAATTGCACAAGGCATCAGCAAACGAAGGTAGTACCAATAGTAGTGCTCAACTATTTCTCATGCAACCGAAATACATCTGTTATACAACGATCCTGCACGTTCGACATCGTAACACAGTAGTGGGTGAGATATTCGTAGATATTCCTTGTAAGACTTGTCGAATGCTAGACACTAGGTCGGAACCATCATGCGACATTCGACGTGGGTGCCTTGTTGTAGATATCAAGAATCTTGGAAACAATCGCGAGATTTTCCTTCAGCAATGCCACGTGCGATACGAACATCTGTTTCGGCCACAATAATCGGTGACTTGGCGAACTCTTCCATACTAATCTCACGTACCGGATCGTCGACAGGGACGTTGTTCTTGAGAGAATCTTGAATCTCTTGCTGGTCGACAGAAAGCTTGGTGAAGGTATCAGTGAACGTGGTCATGCGTTCGGCGAAGGCGACGGTATCATCTGCGATGTTGCGCAAGGTAGTGGGAACAGTTGATGCGTCGCCAAGTCTTTCCTGATCTGCTTCCAACTCTGATACTTGCGCTTGAAGTTTGTCGCGTTGCGCAGTGAGATCTGAGAGCAATACATCAGACAGACTCATGATCATCGTTGGGCAGGTAAACGCACCACGACGTTGTTTGTCAGCATCGTTTAGTTGCGTATCGAATTGTTGCAACTCGGTAACACCAGCTTTGATCGCAGTAAGCTGTATGTACGAAGGTCAGACCGTCCTTTGCTACTCGAATGAAAGGCATACCAAGGCCGTGAACGCCGCTTGAGGAGAACCGCTCAGAAGGGACGAGAAGACCCCGCCGGCCAATTTGAGGAATTTGACAATGGGAGTAACCTAATATCTCGCTGTAAGAAGACCACGTGATGTGCGTACAGCAAAGCGACATACAACGTTAGTGACAAGGCTACGTTGAATGAATTAGGAATCGCATCATTACGAGATAGGCTGACACAGGATATATAAGACGTACCTATCGATCTTCTGGGTGATGGCATCGATATCTTTGAGTAACTTGTCCAGCTTCTGCTTAGCCTCTGAGTCCTTGTCGTCAATTTCTTTCTCGACTTTGTCGGCATAAGCACGAAGCTTGTCGACGAACTCCTTGAAATTCTTCGGCTGCTGAATGGCATCCTTGCCCTTCAACAGCGTGAGCTTCAATTACTCGATCGTCAGCATCAGCTACTATAAGTGGACCCAAGGCCTCACGTTGTTCCATCGCACGAGTTCGCCGATCTTCTCGTCGTTGGACACATCTGGCATCATGACCAGATCCAGCATATCGCCAGCGAAGTCTGCGAAAACGTCATGTTCACCGACAGAAAGTGCCTTTAGTGACATGGCGACTAACCATCCGCCGCGCCTTTAGCGCTGCCTGCGATACTGCGAGAGTTCCACAGAAGATCAACGTATTCCTGCAGAAGCAATCAACAGAAATCATTCCATATCGCAAGCTCACGACATACCTGACGATGTTGCTTTGCCTCCTCTTTGGAAGGGATGTCCGCCCTCTCGATCAAGTGAGCAGCACTCAAGAGTCGAGAGTCGATGTCATTTCCGTCAGAGGCCAGATCCTGGATCTCCTTGATACTGTCCGAGAGAGTCTTCTGCGACGCCTCTTTGAGAGCTTTGTTGGCGTTCTCGAGAGACTCGTCGGAGATGGGCTTCGAGGTAGCCTCCTCGAGCTCTTTGTAGAAATCGTCGTCAGACATCGTACGCGAGGAGAAGAGTGTGAGATACAGCTAGTATCAAAGATGGGCTGGACGACGTGTATAAGAGTGCAGCGGTCTTTATATTGACGTGAAGAAGCGATTCTTGAGGCGTGCCCTACACGAAACGGTCATATGGATGGTGGTGACTTCTTTACTGTCTTGAGAGATGTGGCCCCGGCGATTGGCATAATCCGTGGGTTGGATCCGAAAGTCGCGTCATTTGAGCCCCATTTCTCTCGACTAATACCAGTTTCCTGGATTTCGGGGAAGGTGGAGGTATCAACTTGGCTAGAGAATGCTCGAGAAGGCTGCCTGCATATGGACAAGTACAAACGAATTCGCCGTCGTGAATGCAGCGGCGAAACCCACGCGCATGCATCCATGCATGGATCAGAGCGTCCAGAATATCCGTTACATGTTCGACGTTTGCATTTCCGAGATGTCTGTCAACCCTTGTCAGGACAAAGTACCGGTCACCGAAGATCTCGCAGTTTGGAGTATTTTGGTTTGGAAGTCTACACGCCGACAGCCGTGAGGCCCCAGGAACTTTCCATACCGCTTGAGGGCGATCTGAAGCCCCCCGGTATGATTGCTTTGGTATAGAATTGGAACGGGAGGACTACCAAAATGTCATGCACGTGGTATGTGTATGACCAAAAATGGGCAACAAGATCCCTCGCGCCGCGTTCTCTCGTCTCCTTCGCTCTTCCTCCAAGTAATCAATACACAGGGTTTGGTGTGCGATCTACAAGCTCGATGCAAACAAGTAGGTGATAGACGTGACTGTGGCGAAGGGCTTCTTTGGCCGGTTCCATGCATCGCAAAGTCTCTGCCTCGTGTAGGTTCGTACAAGGAACTCCGCCGACGTTTGGGGTCACAACTCATGTATTAGACCATTTTGTGGAGGTCTGCTTCTCTTTCTTCTCTGGCATGGAATGAAGTATGGAATACTTTATAGTCTCATGTTACTTGCACCCCTTCCCATCTTTAGCGAAGTGACAGCTGGAATGTTGCAGGATCAATGTGAGAGTAAAGTCGAGGCCTGCCAGTGAGTGATCATCGTACACGCATCCTTCCTTCCTGTGGGGAAGCTGTCATTCTTTCTACATTGCGCTATCTGCTGACAACTCTCCACTCGCGTAGTATTGTAGTCGGGAAACTGACAGGCCGATGCGGTATCTGCTTGTACTTTTCCAGGCCGATCAATTCACATATGCTATCGTTTCCTGTAAGTCAGCTGTCCTCATAAATAAATGGCTCTTGCAGTGAAAGCTTCGTCCACGCCCGATTTTCATCCTCACCATTCACTCACAATCACTCCCTACACAGCCAGCACAACTCCATCATGTCCGCCGACGACGTTCAGAAGCAACTCGACGAGGCTATCGCCAACGCTAAGGAGCACCCTCTCGACGACGCGACGCAGAAGAAAGCCATGGATGAATTGGCAGGCAAAGTTGCAGGCTCCAACGATGATATCATCGAGGAGATCAAAGCACTCGCTCAGTACACCCTGGATATCGAGAAGGCCATGGGGGAGATTGACGATATATTCCGCAAGGTTTGATTGATGTAGATCTGTTTAGTTTGTCTCTAACGGGAATAACAGATACAGCTTGGCGATGTTTCGGCTGGCTTGAAAGAAGATGTGCAATACCTCAGAGACACTTGGTCCGGGCACATTAATGTGGGTCGCTTGGGCTCGTAGGCGTGAAACCCCTGAGATTCAACATTTTGCAGACATACGTTGGTCTCCTATGGGAGTCTCGTCGTGTAGCTGGTGCTGCTGAAGGTGCTGCTAACGGTATGCTTCACGATGTACCATTGGTGGTGTGTTGAAATCTAATATACCGCTCTTTTATTTCAGACTTTGCCGGCGACTTTATCACATTCCTTGGAGAAGAGAGCACTCCCATGGACGAGAAGAAGAAGGAGATTGCCAACTACCTTGAGGTTCGTGTGTGTTGCTCTGACCTCATCCATACTGATTCGACACCTTGATTCCCGTAGAAACTTGCCAACGACGAGAAACAGGCAACGACGATGTCTCAAGGCTTCAGTAACTTGCAGAAGGCCGTTCAAGACTTTCAGAAAGACTGGAAAACCATTGTTGACAAGTACGATCTTGACGATATGAACGAGCAAGCTACGAAGCTTCAAGGTGAAATTGACACGTTGACTACAACGCTTGCGAGGTCAGTTTCGTATGCCCTTACCGTTATGACTCCACTATATGACGATACGTCTTTTGTCTTAGTCTCGGAGACAAGGTATGTCACAAACGTTTGCACACCCAATCGGCTTATAAACCGCAATCCAAGATTCAAAAACTTGCAATCGCGCTTGGAATTCTCGCTGCCTCGGCCGCCATCACCGGGGCGCTTGGATTTATCTTCCCCCTCTTTTGGATTGGTACCGTTGTAAGTGCATACCGCAGTGCGGCGTTTACAGCTCATGAGATTCTGTAGCTCAGCGTACTCGGTGCCGGTGTCAGTGCTGTCCTTCTCAAGCAGACAAAGGATGCCTATGACCGTACGTAAACTCTCCTACAGCGAATAACGGAACCAAGGTGACCTCATTGCATCCCTTCAGAGACCGAGACTGAACTCAACCAGAAGAAGGCTGAGCTGAAGAGGCTCATGGCTGACATTGCGGCAGTTCAGGAGCTGAAGGCTGGCTTGGAAAACTCCCAAGGCAATTTCGACATCATTATCACTCGTCTCGGTGCTTTCGCTACGGTCTGGGCCACGGTAAGCTTACATTGAATTTCTATTCTACGTTCCCTTTCACTCTTCTATTTATCCAGATTCGTGCCGATATCCAGGCTATTGAGGAGAAACTCGAATATGCTCACAATACTGGTTCCTGGACCGTAAGCGAATAACTTGCTTATGATAGTTGTATAATGATCTGATTATGTTTCATTAAATAGCTCATGCATGGTCGTCTCAACACTGCTGCCAAGCTCTACGCGGCATTGGGAAAGGCCCTTCGTCAATATCAAATTTCGGTCAACCCAGACCAGAAGATGTTCAAGGCCAGAAACTTGGCCTAGTTAAATATACATTTGAACACGTTGTATATTTTGTCCTTTACTGTAAACTGTATCAGTACTGTTCCCTGAATGGATGCTCCATTCGCTTGATAATGTCCCGCTGGGCGCGTTGATTCGCTGAACACAACACCTTCCATATCTGGATGCCTGTGAGTTTCGTAATCGCGAGCCACGGTCATGCACAGCGTGTCTCTCTTTTAGGTGATTCCTTGACTGCGGTGATTCCTTCAATTTCCTTGACCGCGCTCATATGTCGAAAGAATCAGCCATGTTGTACCTGTGAGCGCCGCTTGTTCCAGTCTGACGTACTAAGTGCACACTCTCTGTGAGCAATCGTACCCACGTTCGCAACCATTCGTATAGACTGTAACCGAACGTACCTCAATCCTCCCACCAGCAAGTCGTGGACTATACTTGTCGTTACGGTCGAGTATCGCGAAGTCGATATGGACTCGGGATTTGATGACACTTTGAACGAGGGTTCATGTTTGACTTTTCTCCTGGTCCATTCACACATTGATTGACATGATGGTGTAGAGAACGCCGCACTCTCTCCCTCTCATCCGAGGTGTGCAGTGCTTGACAGCGACAGGGTCCGATCAAAGGCTTTTGAAAGGCCAATCCACGTTCTATTTCCAGCACGTGGGGTCACTGGAGTGAGCCGCGGCATATATATTCGACATGGGCGGCGGTGATTCGTCGTCTATACGCACCAGGCTACACTATCAGCCTTATCGGAAGTTTGCTTGCCTTCCATCGGGGTGAGCCAACACCGAGTTCGATGAGCTGCTGACCATTTTATGACTACTTAGTGGATTCGAGTAGCCATATGTGATACATCGTGCAATACACCACTTGAGGTACGGGAACAGATGATAAACTGTACGACAGCTGTCCTGCAGATGAATGGAACCACACTCATATATTTGGTGTTAGGTATGTTCATTCCCGGAAGATCGCGAATCACTGTCTACCACTGTACGCTATCAGTAGCTGTGGTCTTCTTAAGGTACTTTCCAAACGAGACAGCACAGTTCAGGGTCCTTACGTCTGTGCCTAGATACATTCCACCTACATCGTTTAGGAAAACGACTGACCATAAGCACCAGTGGCAAACAAACGGCGGTGGCGGTGGATTCTACAGCACCCTAGCGATCACTTCCATTGAAGAGCGCCCTCAACGTTCTCAACCTCGTGCTTCATCACGTTCTATGCAATCCGCATCCAAGTTCTCAAGTTTCAATACCCGTCAACCCATTTACCTGCTCCGATCTAGCGTTCGAGAACAAAACGCCCCTCACACGATGGACGAACATCATCATTCCACACTAATTGCGCCAATTGTCTACTCCGCCGACCCTCGAAGCCGACAATAGCTTGTTTCACGATATGCATGGAATGCCCGCTCTGTGGCACAAAGGATTCGACCTTTTATCCGAAGATCGAGCATCCTGTCGTTCAAAGTTGCGGGGAAGAGGTCGCGTATTTTGTGCCGCAGGATTGCCAGTCCAGCGATCACTGAGGGTAGTTTAGACGAGCAAGGATGAGGTGACCAGTCTCCCCCAATTCCCCTCCCACCTTACCCACCCATGGCTTCTGAGAATATCAGTCTGCCTGCTGAGATCGACCAAGCAAAATCTTTGCAAGCCGCGATCGCTGCTGCCAACGCTGACTACGATCTCAAGGCAGAGGTTGAAGAGCTCACCAACTATGTCATCCAGATCGCACAGTCCTTTGCCAATGTCATCATGACATTCACCGAGACTATCGCAGGATCATCGACCTCGTGGGACTTGAAGGTAAAGTTAGGCAACGCTCTCGCGAAGTGGATAGGACACTGTGTTGTATGTGGAGTTCCCGTCTATCCACAATAGCTTCTAAGTACTTTGCAGAAATTTGGCGAAACTCTACTCTTATCCGTGAACGTCGCTGCAGACGCGTTAGACACCTCTAATGGTAAGGAGAGAACGACGACTTCCCCATGTATTACTCAACTCCTGCTACACAGAATTCATCAACAGCATTTTGCCGGCTCTGGTCGATGACAACAAGACCATGGCGCAGAAGAAACAGGTCGCGAATTCCTTTTTGAGTGTACGTCCGTCATCCGAGTCATGATCATGGGTCGCAATCTCACAGTAAGGTGCCTCTCTAAGTCGTTGGACAGCAGGGCAACCCAAGCCGAACGCATGTCGCAGGGCTTTTCGGACGTGAACAACGACATCAGAGCGTTTGTGGTCGATTTCCAGAATATGCTAGCTGGCTACGATTTGGATGCTATGGAGAAGCGCATCAAGGAACTGGACGTTGAGATCAAGAAATTAGCAGACGATATGAAGGAGTAAGTCGCTCGTTGTTTGAAAACGCACTGTCCTCCAATATGAACTTGTCGCAGGTTGCAATCAACGGTAATTCTGAGTATATCACCAATCCGCATGAAATGATATTAACTTGGCCTCTTTGATAGCTGGACTCTCTGAACAAGCAACTGGAGTCTGCCCAATCCGCCGCTGCGGTCACTGGTATCTTCGGATTCCTGTGCCCAGTTTTCTGGATTGGCACCGCGGTACGTTCTTCGATGACTCTGCTGCGGCTGTCAACTGATACGGCTAGGATTACTCATTTAATATCCACTGTGTTATAGATTAGCGCGACAGAAATCTCGTCTCTGAAGGAACGGCTGGCGTCTGTTCGGGATGACTACAATAGTGAGAGGAACCGCTGTCTTTTCAGATTTGGGGTTGACCATGTCTACAATTAATCTTTCTCTACATTTGATCTTCCAGAGAAGCTGAGGGATTACCGTAACAACGAAACCGAACGGCGGAACCTGCAAGCGGATATCAAGGCTATACCTCTTCTTCGCAGCGCCGTCGTCAAGAGCACGCCGGACATTGACAATGTCAGATACAAGATAGGGGCCTTCTCGACAGTTTGGGCTGCGGTAACAATTTAATCTGCGTCTAAACACTGTTCTGCAGCTAACATACCATGGTAGATACGCGCTGATACTCAGGGTATTTTGGAAAAGCTGGAATACGCCACGGATGCCGAGTCAATGACGGTGAGCATGTCCGTGGTATGTGCTCTATTGAACTAATCTCATGCTCAATTCCTCAGCTGTTCAAGCTGCGCGTAAAAACTGCCGCAGACATGTACAAGATTTTGCAAGCTGCACTCAATGATTACAAAGAATATCTTGATAAAAGTCGGGAGTTCAAAGAGATCTTGGAGAAGTATGGAATTCACATCTGAGTCGCGTTCGTATCAGCGCCGGTATCGCGAGGACATGTACAACACCATTGTCAACGATCATAGCTCGAAGTATACCTCTGAATGATGTACCGTTCCTTTCCTAACACGGACTTGATCAAAGTTCAGTGCGCAAGTATCTAGTACAATGCTTTGCAAATCCAAGTCGACGATGATGTTTGGTAATGACATACATATTCAAGCCGCAAAACTGTACTGCGCGTGGAAAGCGAGAAAAAGAGAGACAAACAACTTTTCGACTTGGATGGAAATCTCGTGCCCAGCCGTTCTCTCGCACCCCCACCAGCCCCCACCACCGCACGGCGCATATGACGTTCGAAGTGTATAAAAAATCGCATCACACAACATATTCAGTTTTCACACTACTCAGCCTGCCCACCAGCGCTTCCTCCCCGGCGTTCAGTAGCCTCCTCGCCTACGTCTAATGGCCGAGCGCGCTTAGACGATCGCTTTCCGGACTTCGACATTTCGATAGTCTGCACCAAAACTGAGGGTGTTGGCTGGTGGTCGCCATTAGGCAAATGCCGTGATGGCTTTGGGTCTCTCGAGGGTGTGCCGAAGGCTGGCGATCAAACATCGTAAGTGCATCTGACTCAGACCTCAAATGAGCAAGTACAGTGGCGGGTTGCACAACATGTAGGAAACCCCCTAGGGGCAAGTTTTACAGATAGTTATATGTATAAGTGTGAAGTACGGCTGATATGTAAGTTGTAAGAGAACCACAATTGTCTGCGCAGTATTCATCGACAAAACTGGCCTGTATGCACGAAGAATCCTGTAGCCTGCAGCCTGCAACCTGCGGGATGCCCTAAAATTTGCGATATATTACCTCTGTCCTCTATGCTGCTCTTGCAAACCCTCCAAAGACATAAGTGGAATATATAACACGTCCTGTGTCTATAGCAGGAATGACCCACGTGACGCAATGAGGTCTGCCGCAGCTGGCGATCACTGCCATCAGCCCGAAACAACGGTAATGGCGACCACCAGCGAGGACCCCTCAGTTTTGAAGTAGACTAACATTTCGACGCAGTGTCCTCCTTCCCCTCACATTGACTCCTACATCTCCTCTCCTCCGATGCCCTGTCTTGTAGCGGTCACCGGTGTACCTACTTTCTTCTATAGATACCCTCGCGATATGCTTGGC
>MU275531.1:0-13827 GCA_022160315.1 Panus rudis PR-1116 ss-1 | reverse complement strand
ATGCCGGTCGTGCCCTCCCTCAGCCGGCATGACTTGCGATGAATAGTTTCGTAAGTGCACTATTCCATGACTTCTTGCTTATTCCCGCCTGGCTCGTTGGTATTGTATGTATACTTGAGATTACCGTGTACGATTTCTAATGACGGTGTCCTCTCATAGTACGCCAATCACCTATTTCGTTGACACTGCTGTAAGTTACTTATCTCCATTCCCTCTCATATTGCCGAACTCTAATGGTACGCATCATGTAGATCATGTAGTACCTGTGAGCATATAGTTATTATAGTGGTCATAGTTATGTTGTTGTCCATGTATATGTAGTAATAGGATCAATATAATTCAGTTCGAATTATCAGTGTATCGTCTGCTGAAAACTGAGTGTATCACCCACTGAAATGCTGCTGGATTACCCACTGATCCTACCCACTGCTACATCAGTGGGTTTTCTGCTTATCAAAATGTCACTAAATCAGTGGGTCCAAATCAGTGGGTTGCCCGGTTCTATTTTCAGTGGGTTCTACACTTCCAATGAGTGGAAATCCTTCTGAAAATGCAGTGGATGCGCCACTGGCAAATCAGCGGGTTCTGTTCCCACAGTGGTGGTGTGTAAATGTGTGCGACGTATCTGCTTCGCTCAAGGTCTTTTTATCTTGAATATTTTATATGCGCCGATATCACCGAATTCGGCGAGGCACAACGCCGACCCAGAACGTCGCGAGCACGGCGTAGGAGGTATGCCATAGCTGAAAAGAACAATATCAATCGTGTCAAAGAAGGCTTCGATCTACTGCCCCATCTGAATTCCTCCCCCGCCCTTCTCCGAAATACCTGCCGCCTTAGAAACCACGCCGGACTTGTACGTATGTACGCTAGTATATTCTCTGTTGAGGTATTCTTGCTCGATTTCGCACAGACTCAAGAAACCCACTTCTCATCCGCTCGCCCGCAAGAAATTGAGAAAAGACTCGGAGCCTATAACGTAGAAACGTGGCCTGCCACTGGCAGTGGACAACCCATCGTATCTCTGACCGCTCTTTCCTAACAGAACAGTTACCGTGCTGGCTTTCACTGCGGCGAGCGATAATTCTGGTGCCTCATGGTATGGCCCATGGCCTCGAAATTGGACTCGCCTTGACGCCTAGTATTGGGACCACATGGTCGCACAAGACATCAGCGACACGGATTCAATTGAAGTTATTCTATGCGCAATGGAGCATCCGCCGAGGCCTCAGACCCTTGAATGCTGTCAGTACCTGCCATAAACTAGCAAACATCCTTCGGGTTGGCCATTCATAGCTGACATGGGAACACCACCCATATTGCAAGCCTGAGAATCGGATGCTTCCAATCCATCTGCAAGCGTATGTCAAAAACTCTGCCGTACTTACCACGGCGTAAGGTCTGTTTTCAACCTCACAATACAGATGTCAGCCAACTCCAGACTCCAGTGCACGACTTTAATCTCAAACATCTGTATGGTGTAACTATGTGGCGAAGCTTCACACTGCTCCCATTTGGTATGCACTTTCTTGTATGTATTGCCTCCAGATTTGGAGCTGATGCATGCGGTATAACGCCAATACTGAACGCCTCGGATGTAATTTTACTCTTAAGTAGTCCTCGGATGCTCTTATATAGGAGTGCTGTATCATTTCGAGCGGTATGGTTCCGCGATGCTGAAGGTGGCACAAAAAACAACTGGAATTCTGTTTTGAGTCAGAGAGCTAGGGTACTCATACCGTGACAGATAATGGATCGAGATATTCCGTACAAATTGCTATAAGGCTACATATATGACAATTATAATCATGTGCCCTACAAATCAAGATACACCGAAAGCCAAGGCCACAGAAGTCAAATGATTACAGAGGGTTGCGTGGATCAGGAACTAATTTGGAGATGGAAACAAATAATTCCGCGGGTCCTGGAGTCCGAGTTATTCAAGTTGCAGACCGTGACTGGAAAAATGACGGGTTGAATCACACAGAGAGCAACTTGAAAGCCAGTTTGAACTGCTTCGCCAACCTGAGCCACTCTTCAACATTGGCATCCCAGCTCTGTCGGATCGAATTCGCCACATACATCCGCGAGCCAAGGTCCAGTTTGGTAGCCTTTACAGATTTGATGAGCTTCTTCATGAGGTATAAATATTCCATTCTGAACTCTTCGATCCAACCCTAGACGAGAGAGCAGAAGTTCATAAGCAGCACAAGCATAAACGCGGAGAGAAGAAACCACGACGTACCAATAAGCGTGTAAGCTCACGAGTCTCACATTCGCTCCGTAAGGTATCCAGGCGACACATTTTGACTATGGCGGAGATCAAGGCAACTTGTTTGCAGATGGGATCATGCGTCTTGTAGCCACCAGTGATGCAAATTGCACTCATCTTGCTGGCGTTCGCAGAAAAGGCCAGTACAAAGTCATCGACGAGCTTCTGAATGTTCAGAGTGACCGTCTGAGCTAGAATCACGACTAATTCAGAGGGCACAGGGACACGTACGTGTAATGCATTAATGAGATTGGCGGGGTTCATGGTCGCCTTCGGAACAGACACAGGAAGGCTATCATGGTCGCCGTGGGCCTGGGAGCAGGGCTGGCCGTCGGTTATCTCAACCTCAACATTTGAGTTCGGGTGTATATCGTCACGCCCTAAGATATCGGCAACCTGAGGAGCGGGGGATAAGGTTGATTCTACTCCAGGCCGCACGCGGGTATCGGCGTGTCTCCTGTTCACGTCTGTCGTTTGTAATGTTTTGCTAGGGGCCATCAAGCGAGAGGAGTGTCGGAAGGGCGCGATCAGTGGGCTTGAACTACGTCCGTCCATGAGCTTTACTCGAGTTGGTAGTGCGTTGGTAGGGCCTTGCAATGCGTTCTCCTTTTCATGAACGGAATTGATGAGAAGCGGAGTAGACACTTGAGGTCGAGCAGGGGTTGCCGTAGCCATGCGAGAAGTTTGAAGCTGAGACGGATCAGCAGACAGTTGAGCGGCATGGTGTGGGTGGAGGACAAGCCCTTCTCCCTCATCACTATTCGGAGATGATGGTTGTGCGCGCTGCTTGGAGCGCGCTGAATTAGAACGATGTAGACGAAACCGCAGGCGGTGAAAGAAAAGATTTTGTAGAGAAGGCGAGCTGCTTACCCCTTCATCGTTGAGATGCTCTACTCTCTTCCGGACAGTGCTCGTTTCAACGACGGAGTCTTGCGATATCGTAGAACACTTTCGTTTCAGACCCGTCGCACTTACCCCAGTGAAGTTGTCATTGAAGGTACGGGCAACAGCGAGAGGATGATTCTGCTTGGACGTTGACAAGGAGGATTCGAGTTGCGCAGAATCTTCCGAAATCTAGTGTATTGAATGAGAGCGCATCAGCCTGGCAGAGGTGAGTCACTTACACTTGCAACATCTATAGGTTCAGAAACCGGAGGAGGGGTATAACCGAGGGAAGCTGAGTCGGCAAGTGTAAAGACAGATCGTTTCGTCAGTCGCCATGTGAACTTATAAACAGGTCCAATTGGCGTGCAAGTAATATTGAAGTTCGGCAGGCAAAGTATTGCATCTTGACTGGCCAAATGATATCAGCGAGACATGTATGCAAGAGGATACAACCTACAGTGCTTTGTTACCCTTCCAGTTGAGGTTGAGTTGTTCGCCGTAATGGCGGGATACTAGTTCTTCGGACTCCGCCTGTGTTGGCACCCGCCCACACGGTAGCGACACTTGCACCTCAACTTCTTGGACGGAAATAATGACTACTGTTCTTTAAGGTCAGTCGTGTAAACATTTCGTTATCAACGAAGACTCAGCTTGACTACCTGTTACGCTAGAGGGAGGGATGTTCGGCTTCATTAGCTCGGCTTGGTCGGGACCAAGTAATCGACCCATTCTCGCTGGCTCCTTGTTGACGTCCATCCAGGTGACAGCACACCGCAAATTTTGCAGTGTCATTGTTTCTATATCATTATGTTGAGTCGCAATACGAAAGCTGGGTTGGGATAGCTAGGAAGCAACGAACGAGGATGAATGTTAGCAAGCAGTTAACAGATGAACGAATTATATCCAAAGGGTTGCACGTACATCTTCCACGAGAACCTCGCATGTGTACTTCATGATGTTTGGTTGACGCGAGGTATATTCTTTCTTTACGCAATACTTCAGCGTATCCTCAACAAACGTGCAATTGAATCGATCGATGGTCGACATAGATGCCCACGAACGGGAGCGTCTGGAATAGAGAATGTAAAGTATACAGGAGCGATAAAGCAAGTACTACATCCAGAGAATGTATGTTCGCTATTACGTGGCCGGCGGGATTGAGGGGTGGGTGGTCGTCTTAGAAGCGAGACTCGAGAGGACCTGACGAACTTGAGCCTGGCGTCGATTTCCTTTTTCAGACGGACACCTCCGGAAGCGCTGGGGCCCGGCGGTTTGGACCAAGCGTTCTATCACCCACAAAGTCATCCACTGCACATGGATATCGTTAAGATGACGAGATGGGGGGACGGAGGCTGCTACAACGTATCGAACAAACTGGTTGAACACATGGAAGGTTAGTTCCCTCGTAGCCCCTTGGTGTAGAACCCAACTTTGCTGTAACGCACCTTACGCTGTGAATAATTCCGGGGTTGAGATATGAAGGGTGATATAGGTCGCAAGCATTGACCTGACTCTGAGTCGGAGCCTAGGAACGAAGACTATGTATCGTCCGGGCGACAAGACCTGCAATCCAGAAAATGCGAAATACAGCTGTCTAACAATGATATCCCACTGCCAGTGCGAGCTCTGGGGTCAAAGACGAACAGCCACCTGTATCCATGCATCAGTCTTCGTGATTTTAGCCCAGGTGTTGGACTTGGAAGTGTTCGACGACCTGTGGAGATGCAGTCGTGGTAGCCTGAATCCAAGCGTATCGCCACTATGAGCCGGCAAATGAATGTCACGTACACACAAGCAAAAGATACAAGGGTCATCGCACAGAAATCAACACAAGAAACCTACCTTACAGGTAGCGCTGGAGGACATGATATATTACCGTTGATGTCATGCTCAGTCATTGGGAACACCCCTGTTACTGCACGCGATACCAATCGCTTCAAAACGGACAGAAAGACGTACCTGAACGTGCCTAAGCAAGCCCGTCGCACTATCAGGAATCACTCAGTAGCCACCCAGGCCCGAGGTGAAGTTAGCCTATATCCTTCCGTGGAAGGAAGACCAGTCGTGGAACTCATGTCCTGAACATCAGAAGAACGAGAGCATGACCGGCGATAGTGTACATGTCATCGTTGTATCGAGTATGTTAATGGTAGATGGCGTGAGGATGGGATGTCTTCGCGGCGTTTTGCAAAAGACTGTCACTCAGGCGTAGCTTGAGTGTACTAGCTATGCAAACAAAATCGGTCTCTGAGCAATAGTCTAAGAAGAGTAAAACAACTAGCACAGTTGGTACTCACCTTGCCCGCGGGGGAAAAGATCAAATATAATATGTTCCCGTCCATCTCACAGATCTCACGGTTGAGATTGGGTTGGTCCTACACTATCCTTCCCCACATTGATTAAATTGTTTGCTAGATCAAACAACAAGCACTAATGGGGTAGTGGTAACCTGGGTCGTTGCCATTCGAGTGAAAAGCTCGACCCGCCGGGGGTTCGATTCCCCCTTAGTGCATGTCCGTGAAGTAAAGGTAGTGTTTTTACCTTTGCGGAAAATATTAATGCTAGCCACGTACTACTTCAACCTCTCTCAACTTGAGGTGTGCTTGAGTAGCAGCAAGGTATGGCATTGGTTTATCGTTGGTTCCGTCCCTTCTCTCGTCGCGTCCACGTCGCCGGATTGCTTTCGCCCTTTGTTTTCTTTTCCGTCTGTGTGAACTCAATAGAGCTTGCTCGGCGCGAATCCGGAATAGTGCATATGTGCATACCCCCGTCAGTACTTGAACCCACCAAAGCTGAAGCGAATTCGAAAACCATAGACGTCAAACGGTCAAAGAGAAGTCAACCATTCGCATCCGACTCTAACGATAACGTACGTTCTTCGAATTCCTTCAACGCACCATACCACACTACTGTGCTACTGAAGACTTGCGCGTCGCTTCGTCATCTCTAGCCTGAGACTTCACGACAGACCTATTCGAACTAAGCTCTTACCTGCGATCACCCGTCTGGCCAAGACACCAATCTAAGAAGAACAACCGATAAAGCTCAAGTCGACTTACATAGGTCACTAGTACTCAGGCACGTCCGAATACCATCTCCGTTCAATCCAATAATGTCAACTCTTGGCGAACCACCACCTACTAACAAACATCATGATCACGAATGGCATTCCAATGAACCTTGACCTACCTTGACTATAGTACTGTTGACAGAATGGTTTTCTTCGGCCGTTCCTCGCCAGCGTGAGTACAACTTAGTGTCCTTTGTATTGTCCTGACCCGAGATTCACAGCTGATGATACTTCATAATAGTAATATAGTAATGATACTAATTGATGTCCCTAGGCCTGATGAACGAAATCAGGACGCAGGAGCTAGTGTGCATTGTAAGTCTGGGTTACTATAGACTCTGGAGCAACATGGACTGCGCATGCGGAGTGTTGATCAAACAAACTCAGGGCGCAGGTCAATCCGAGGGGGTTTCTCCCGAGCAAGCCGTTCAGATCCACTGGTCCAGAGGCGTACCCCCTGGGTCAATCTTCCCGGAGTCCCGGACGTTAAAGGATCATGATCAGTAAGTGTCATCATACCATAACTCTTAACTCAACCTCCGAATCACTCCTGCATATTGAACATCGAATACTGAATATTGGATCACAGGATCACCCTCATTCGCACAATCGACACGCTGATCTACCTCATTCGCACAACCGACTCGGACAGGCTACTCTACACAGATGTTCTGTGTAACTTCAACTTGAACTACCGTCTGGTCAGAACGCCCAACGCAAGTTGGCCATTCACTGTAAGTTTGTCGACTGTGACTCTTGGCTCGTTCAAATGGACGAGTGATGGCGTAACGTCCTAAGGTGCAGGCCGCGACTACGTGTAACGTATACGACCTACTATCGAACGAGGTCGCTCCAACTTGACTAGGTGAGACCAAACCGTCTCCTGGGGATTGGGGTAGTGAAGTACTAATATAGTGAATATAAGTCTAAACACGTATGCTCCTAACTTCAACAATTCCAGTCCCTCTCGATATTCATTGATTCATTCGATATACCCATACAGTACCTCCATAATCAACAATCGAGCCAACGACTCGGAAGAAATCAACACTAAGTAGTACATACTCCAGGGAGAAGAGATGCGTGTCATACAAACGTGGACCTGCTCGCGAGCCTACATGGCCTGTAACAGGAACGACACTGGCAACATACCCTGGGGCCTGAGCATATCCCCATTCACAATTCACAATTCGCATAAACACTGTACGTACGTCGTCGTCATTCACGACAATCACCGTGACATTCGATCGCAGGGGAGCTCACCGTTAACGTTAACCGCGCCCGGCGAGAGCAAGAGGTACGATGATATTTTTGAATGTTAATATGAAGGGAGCTGGTCCGAACCTCTAGGTATAACCTTGGACGCTTAGTCCGAGATCGTCAATGGATGGATCCACTATGAGTACGTATGCGTTCGAGAGGTCGAGAATCAGGAATCGATAGAGTGATTGACTGTGGTTGATGCGCTACCAAGAGCCTGAGTATAGGTGGGTACGAGGAGGAAGGAGGAACGTGGTCATCACACTCTGATTCCACCGAGTATACCGAGTTTCATCCTACTCATATCCGTATCGGGTACAGTGTGGCACAGTGTCAATATGATCTAAGAGTTGGAACATCGACATCATGCACATGAAATATGAATCGAACCTCCGGCTCGAACTTGTGAGTGTACTTCTTAATGAAAGGTCTGCGGAGGAGAGTAGTGCGTTAGTCCTTGGTCGGATGCGCGGAGGACGGGGGTATCTGAGATTGACTTGCCAAGCCTTGAGGCTACGGACCGTCAAGCTTTCAAGGCCCAGGGTTCCAGGACCAGGATGCACCACAAAGGTCTTCGATATCGAAGTTCGACACGTCAAACAGCTTCGACACCTCGTACTTCGACACCGCGAACTTCGTCGAGTGGGCAAAGTTCACCAGAACCCCAAGCCCACGCACAGGGAAGCGAGTAAAGGCAAAAAGGGTACGCTTGGTGTCGGGCAGACTTCCCATTCCTTGGGCCATCGTACCCCAACCCGTCGTTTATATCTACCGTCAATGTCAGGGAAGGAAAGCGTACCAGTAACCAAAGGCACAATCCAAGAGTCCAAGATTATGGAGGGAAGGACTGTACTAGTAGAAAGCGATTGATGAATATTTGAATCGCCGGATATGTTTTACTTCTTCCGTCGTTATCCCCCATGGGCCATGTGTCAGGCTCAACATCTGACATTGAGATTCCGTCGCGGCTAGAGGAGACCGTACGCGTGCTCGATGGTGATTGTCCGTATGTTCAGTACCCTCGGATGATAAGCTCGGTACGATGGTGCAAAGTCCTTCTGTCCAGTATGCTTGCAGACTGCGAATCCTGACCAGAGGGTATCGGTGATCCCGAGCGTTTTGATGAGCGTAAGCACAGTGAGACGGTGACGGCAGGGACTTGAAATAATAATTTACAAGTTCCCCTTCAAGCCTTGGACCTGTCGTGTTTACCTCGGGACGCCAGGAAAACGGGTGTAAAAGGAAATAAACGAATGTCGTTTTGTGAGAGGGCGATTACGAAGTCGATGATCCTCCGTGCCCCACCGTGGCGACAGAACGCACTCATCGCCGAGCACGTCTGAGGAGCCCTCTCCCGAGTTGTAGTGTGTCTTGGCAGAATACGGGCTCGAAAAGCAGAACGCGAAACCGAGGGGAGGCAGGAAAGCGAGTACCGTGTGGTGCCAAGAGAAATCGGGACGTCAGAAACGCAATCGCAAGGACCAATCAGATGCGGACCGGGGAATGCCGATGGCCGAGCCGGCAAATATGACGACAGGAAAGTGAGAGACAAGGACCAAGGGCGAGGTTGCGAGCGGTTTTCGAATACCCCGACCAACAACACGACATGGCCTCTCCCGTCGCCAGCTCGAGCAGACCGCGCACCACGACGAGCTCGCGGTCGGCCGCCGACGTCTTCAGGCCAAAGTTCCCCCTCGACCCCTTTGCGACGTTGAGCCCGCATGGCAAGGAACCATGGCTTCTTGGGGCTGACAGGCTGCCGTCTATGGCCTCCCAAACGCGCCGTGATGTGATCCTCGTTCTCGGTGGTGAGCTCTTTTCGCCTTGTTGTGCTCGACGTCTTTGTGCTGAGATGTTTTTTTTTTTTTTTTGGGTTGGAAGCACCCTCTGCGGACGAATTGGCACCACTTTTGCTCTCGAAGCAGCTGGCGAACTCGCTCCTCATCATTGCGACGCACCAGCCGCCCGATATTCCCCATACGACCCTCCCGACCGTCCGCATTCTACGACTGAATGAACCTCTAGCTATCGAAGACGCGGGTGCCGTCCGCTTTGTGAACGTGCTCGAGTGGGCCGAACGTGTGGCTCGTCTGTGGCGAAAGCATGGCGGCTACGGCGCGGTCGAGCTTGCTGAAGACGACGACGGACATCAGCACCTTCCCCCGCCGTCCATGTTCCGATTCAACTCAGGGTCCCAGAGCACCCCGGCCTCTCCGAGGTCCTCGTCTTCCGTGCTCTCCACGGACTCCGTCTTCGGCTCTCGCCCGCGCTCGGTCTCATCTCGATTTCTGAGTAAACACCGGACGTCGGTGTTGCCCACTGTTGACCCAACCCAACGTCCCTTTGACGGGCTGCTGAACTTTCTGCCAAGGAACGTCCCGGACAAGGCGCTGCTCAAACAAGCCATCCTCGTCACCACCATCAGTCGCCCGTTTTTGGTCGCGGCGCAAACACGTCCGCAACAGGCTGCAGGGAAGAAGCGGCGATCATTCTTCAGCAGCAATCGAAGCACGACCTCTGTGTATTTGCCGCCGACGCCGCCGTACCAAAGCGGCGAGTCTCTGAACGACGTGTTGGCTGCTGAACCCGTCAAGGCTCACCTCGTGCACCTCCTTCCTCCCGAGCCACGTTCCCAACATGCACGTTCGAAATTGATACAGAGCCTCGAGTCGTTTTTGTTATCCTATGCAAGCCCGCCAACTGCCATGAACGCTGACGATGCACTGGAACGCGCCCGACCCTACATCATGCTCGCTTCCACGCTCCCTCAACAGATTGCCCCCAGCACCGGACCCGCCGTCGATACTTCCACATCGCCATACAGCACCTGGTCACGCGAATGCACCGTCGCCGACCTCGTCTTATGCGGCTCGTTGGACCCCCAAGAACCGTCGTCTGCAACCTCTCAGCCGTCATCCATAACCTCTCACCCGTCCTCGTCTCCATCGTGGAAGGGAAAGGAAGCGTTGGGACGCATGACACCCCGCGCATGGATCTCTGGTCCATCTGATGTTATTATCGTATCAGATGACTACTCGACATCGCCACCACCCAACGTCATTCTAACACCGCCGGAACCATCTGCATCGCTCTCTTCACCTCTCCCGACGTCATCATCGTCATCGTCGTCGTCGTCGATCCCGCCCGGGAATCGGAGGTACAGCCAGTTATCCGTGTCCGCTGTATTACCTTGTTCGAACTCTGCTCCACCCCTTCTGACGACGACGACGATGAGGTCACCTAGTAGTCCCCTTGTGCCGCACACGCGATCTGATTCGAGGAATGGAGGGAGGCGGTATAGCAGTCTTGGGAGTGGCGCACGGAAGATACAGACGACGTTGCCTACGCCTCCGGACTCGTCTGAGGAGTCTGGGTCGGAGATCACGGGACCGCTTACACCGGACGAACAGCTTGAGAGGGACGTTGATGAGTCTGTGCCGACTATTGTGGGTGTAGACCAGAGTGAGATGGAGGCGGAGGCGGAGACGGCTGAAGCTGAGGGAGGTGGGGAGGGGGAAGTTATTGGTGGCACGGAGGAACAAGGGGAGAAGAAGACGAGAAAGATGCGGTGGAGGTTTTGGAAGAAGACGAGGACTGCGACGATCACGCCTTCTTCGTCGCGTTCGTCCAAATGACACTGGGGCTTGACGGACCATGGATGCGTTGTCATGAGACTTGAGCGTGAAAACTTGACGTCGTCCTCGCAAGTCTGGGTTTTGCTGCGTTCCCCGGTTTCGTTTTCACGACCATACATGATTTGCACGATACACGATACGCGATTGGCCCTTGGAGTCATTATGAAGTTTGAAAGCTTTCAAGTATTCGAACATGTCGAACAGTTATTCTTGGATTCTCGGATTCCTTTCATGTGGGCCTCGTCTGTTCACCTCCGTCGGACTGTGATTCGAATCACTGTCACTATTATCTCCCTTCCTCTACTCAGTACTCAGTACTCATCGATGCATCGTACGCGTTCGAGTTCGAATTCGTTGCGTACGCTCCTTCCTCGTGCAATGGCAATCTCAATCTCACGTCGTAACGCAAGTCAATCTCAGTCTGCTTGCAATGCCTTTTCAACCTTCCAACCTTCCAACCCTTCTTGTCCTCTTGTCCTCTCCCGTTTCCCGATCCCCGTTCTCTCCGTCATCGTCGCGCACTCGCATCATGTTCATCGCTTCTCACATTCTCACATTCTCACAATCTCACATCCTCACATCCTCACATCCTCACATACCTCCCGCATCCACATCCACGTTTACCGTTTACATCCACATGCCATACCGACTTTGAAAATTTGATGGTCTATTCTTGTTGGTTCCCCCTTGTCCTATTCTCTCCTCTTGTCCTATTTTCTCCCGGTGCTATCCTCGCCTCTTGTCCTATCCTCTCCCCGTGCTATTCTCGCTCTGTCCCATTCATCCCTCTGTCCCATTCATCCCTCATCTGTCGATGCAACCCACACGAGAATGACCTATTCACGGATATCATCGCACGAACTATCCTTTCTTCCTCCTCCCCTCCTCCCCTTCTCCCAACGTTGAAATTCGAAATTCGATCCTCGAACCTTGGATCGTTAGGCCTTTAGGCCTAAGGCTTCCCATGGACTATGGACCCACCGGACCGTTCTATTAGCATCAGCTGCGTTGTAGGCACTTTTCAAGCTTTTTGAGACGTCACATGTGGGCTTATGATAGTGCAGATGGCGAACGGACCGTTATTTCAGATTTGGACGGTTTCTGGTTTCGTGATTTTTTGGTTTCTGGACTTGGGTTCTCACTAGCACTCTCTACGCTCTACTCTATCTCCAACTCTGTTTACTCGCTACTCTCCTTACTCTTTACCCTCTTCACTCTTTACCTTTCACTTTCTACTTTTTACTCTCTACTCTCTTCACTCTCACTGGGGATCTCATATCCAACCTCGCTCTCGCTCTCGCTTTATCCTCGTACGCGTACATTATTCAATCACGGACTATATCTCTAATGAATTCAGTGTCGATCGCGACACAAATCTAGACCTCTACAATCTCGCATATGTACGTCTTGCAAATTGCAATCCTATTCGTGTTTCACGTTTCGCTGGGGTCATCTTCGTCTTCGTCTTCATCTCCATCTTCGTCTTCATCTTCATCTCCAACTACATCTCCATCTACATCTCCATCTTCATCTTCAGAGTCCATCTCAATCTCCATCTCCATCGCCAACTCAAGTGAGCTACCGAGTTCCCAAATTCCCAACTTCCAATTCCCAATATGAACATCAGTCCTCCAGACTCATCACCGACTCATCACCCATACAAGTTAACGTTGCTTGCCCCCGCGGACTCCGCGCAAGCCTTAAGGGCATAACGTTAACGTTTTTTACAAGTCACGATCAAGTCACGATAATGCATATTCAATTATGGTGTCGGCAGCACTATATTCGACATTCGATCTGACTAAGACTGAGGGACGCGGATGATTTGACTCCTGTTTGACGTTTATGCTTCTTCGCTTCAGCTGAGGGCCAGGCTTTTTTAGCTTTAGCTTCATGAATTCAAGTTTGGTGAGCTCGACCAAGCCACTGCCCCCGAGCCTCCGACTCACGTGCACTTAGACGCGGAGGCTCCGAACGGCGAAGTTGTTGAACGTTTAAGCTTTCAAGTTGAGTCGATCTTGGTCCCGGTGGATATTGATGATTTCTGTAAGTTTGTTGGTCTCTATGTATACGTATCCAAAGTCCTTCCATCTTAATAGCTACTGATATCGTGCCTAGTAACCCAGCCCAGTGGATAAATATCGTTTCACCTCCTCCGAATCCTATGGATACTGTAGCAACCGCACGAGGGAAAAAATCTGCTCTGAACCGTGACGGCGAAAGATCAAGTTCCTACTAGGACTTTTTTGTTGGTCCCCCGCTGGCAAGTAAGGGCAGGTGTAGGTGTTTTTGAAATCCAATTGCATCTCGATCTTGACCTCATCCTTGATACTGTCAGGCAACAACCAAAGTCGCTCGAGTGATGTCCGTCGTGTATGAGTGCCTTTTTCGTTGAAAATGGTTTACACTTACTTTCAGCGCTTTGCGTTAGTCGCGGTGCATAGATTTCACGTGATTTTTTATCTTGAGTCTTAGAATTCACCGTTTTGAGCTTGAAGAACTTTTCGGTGGGTTAATCGTCGTAATCGGTAAGACATGCCTGAGTGAGTGTTTCAGGTAAGCATATTCTGTGGTCAACGCAGTAAGTCAACCGAACCAATAGGCGCAATCAGTATTTCTGACTGTGGTCTACCCCAAAGGGTTGTTCCATTGCCGAGCCCTCAGTTTACTTTCAGCACGGAGTTCATGCTGGCTGCTGTGGTTCG
>MU275529.1:0-12241 GCA_022160315.1 Panus rudis PR-1116 ss-1 | reverse complement strand
GGTAGTTGTCAAGTGTGGAGGCGTCGCCCGTTTACCGGGCTCAGCGACCGTTGCTCTCGTAGGTGTGCGTGGCGAGTAAGTCTGAGGTCTCGCCCGAGCGACCGTCTCTTTACGAAATGGTGCGCTCGTCATTTCAGGCGGCGCGACCGAAGCTGGCGCAGTTCCGGCCGTGTTCGCTGTCGCCGGTAGCCTCTGCTGGCGGCGTCGTCTCTCAGCAGCGTAGCCCTCGTCAATGAGTGTCTTCAGGTCGGGGAGGGGCTGACCCGAAGCGCGCGTGTTGCGCTTTGCTGGCTGCGAAGCCATGCGCGGACCGTGATGTCGACAGTGTGGAGGAACAACTGAGTGTAAGAGACAAGACAGCCCAAGTATAATGAATATATATTAGACAAGGTATAAAGCAGTCGGTAGTGTTGCCAGCGAGTGAGTGTAATTGCAGTAGTAAGGAATGGTATGGCAAGTCTTCGCCAGCGCACGACGTCTAGTTGCAGACGGTATGCGCAATTGTGATCGCGTAGTAGTAGCGTAGTAGCAAGTATATTTTGCCAGCGCACGAAGCCCTCTGGTAGGCTGTATGCGCAATCTGTGTCCTATACCCAGCAATGCTGGATGGTGAACGTAAAAAACTGTAACAAATTACCTCTCACCGGGGTCGTATGATCCTCAATCACTCCAATCTACGTAGTACCCAGTTATAGAGGACGATAGACGAGTGACAAGAATGTACGACTAAGTGGTAAGATGGTAAAGTGCTAAGTCGTAAACTACTGCTACGCTACGTCTAACTACAGTACGATCACGTGATAGATGCCTTATTCGAATGTCCGAAAAGGGAAGGAAGGAAGTTTCAGGAACGTACGCTCGTCTTTCGAGCCGTCCGTTACAAGCGTCGTCAGCAATGATTTCACCAAAAGAAGGAAGGAGCGGCTATGAAGATTGGTCGAGAGCCAACGAGAGACCGGTGGAGTGTCAAATAAACATCTGTAACGACGTTCTGTATCTGGAGAGGGGGGGGTACCCCCCTCCTCCAGATTACCCGTCTGTAAGAGCCTTTCGACATACCGTAGCAATGGTAAATGAAACTGACGCGCCGGCTGACCCTCGGCTATCGAGATATATTGTGAAATCTATTCTGAAAACGTTCCGAACGAGCTACGGAAAGGCGTCCACTGGCAGCTCTGAAGTTTTGCAAGAAAGGTAAGTATTTGAGTAGAAGGTGAAGTACTTACTTGAAAGACGCGCGAGACGAATTGCGGAAAAGCAGTGGCGTTTCCAACTAAAGAAGGTTACCCCCTCCAACAATGAATATGCTATGGAGTTGAAGGTGGCACTGGACGACTATGATGACTTCAGAGCAACATCGGGTTCACGTCACATAGAGGATATGTCTGCGTAAGCGAGGAATATATAAGACGGGCGACCCCATTGCAAGTCCGAATTCTCGCAGAATCAGAACTGCATTCAAAAGTTACTTTTCACCATGTCAAGTCAAGGAGTACGTTTTTCTGCTTGATATGTACGTCTTCAAGCACTGATGACCGTGCAGAACACTAGACCAGTACGTGCTAAGGACGGCGAGCCTATCGTGCCCGGTGACTCTGTTCAATTCCGCGACGGAAAGAGATCCGGCCAGGTAAGTCGTAAATCGCACATGGTGCCCGGTCCAATTGCTGACAGCGATGCAATTGCAAGGTAGAAGATGTGCTCGTCGACCAAGAGACCATCGAATACGAGCTAGAGCACGGCAATGTCGACGATGGTAACAGGAAGACGAACGCACCCAAGGTATATTTCTTTATGTTGGTTCTTGTCGTCAGCATGTCAGATTGTTGATTCAGCTGTCACTGTACAGGTTGTGTATAGGGAGGACACGGTACGTTTTAAACTTCGAGTGCGATCGTAGAAGCAACCGGACCGGTGCTGACGTTCTCTTGCTACAGGATGGCAGGCGTGTCATGGACAACCCTGCAACCCTCGACCACGCATAAAGCATCTGTACCCCGCCCCCCGTCTTTGGACGCACGTTGCATGAAATCGACACTGTGATGAGTGGATCAGTAAGCATTGTACTATAGCCATAACATCTCAAATTTGATGGAATATCTACGTACTGCGAAATTTATATTGCGCTCGCCTGCGAGGAAGTTTGAATGTGTGCGCGAGATGTTGGTACATTACCAGAGATGACATCTACATAGTATAAAGCACCTGGAGTAAACACGTAGCATACGACGTCAAGTACTCCACAGAACCCACTGCGATCATCTCTCAATGAATTAGAGCTATGACTCTTGGAACCTTGGAATGGTATATAAGAAGAGACGAGAGACCGAATATTTGCTAGTCAACTCACGAAACATCGTCGTTCTCTTTGAGACCCAGCGATCACTATGTCGGTGAGTATGCGAGTATTGCAACCCGGTATGCCGTGGCTTACAAACCTTAGAACCAGAGTCCGAATGTGAAATCGAAAGAAGGCGAGCCTATTGAAGTCGGAGACAATGTTTCCACGCGATTCCGCGGTGGAAAACGTGAAGGAGAGGTGTGTCCCATGTCCGTCATCCGCCGTTTCCACATTGACCGAGCAACGCTTATAGGTTGAGGCTGTCATCACCAGTCAGAAGGACCTCGAGGAGACCGGAGACATCGGTTTATCGGTGAAGAATCCACCAAAGGTAGGTTCTCATAAACACATTAGGGTGTTGCCAGTACTAGTGGGCCCCAGGTACTTATATCTCCGTCTAGGTTGTCTTTTCAGACCAGCATGGCCACAAAGTTGCCCATAATCCGGGCACACTGTCAAAGTCTGGGGAGGATTAGTTGTATCCTCACAAATCTTCCCTAGGGACTCTACGAGCGTTGAGACTCGCATTGACGCACATGCCGGCCCTCGCAATCTTGTAATATGTACTTTATCCCTGTACATACTTATCTACAGTACTTAGCGAAATCATACTATCGAATGCAAGGAGCGATCGACATACCATCAAGGGGTGGCTGTAATGGATGTCAGATTGCGCAGCCCGGCCATTTGCGTCCATAACGAGATACTGCCGTCAACAACGACCTACCTACGAGGCTACGACGTCGAAGTGCGGTGTACATGTTGGGTAATGCATGTTAACGTTGCTGCGCAGTGTTCCAGTGGATGGTGAGGTCGACCATACTCCAACAGCGTTATGATACCGGCAGTAGAAGACTGTCAGACGGCATGCATTAGCCACGTTACCACCGGTACAGTACTCAACACTACCGTTCGAGGACCATCCCCGCGCTGTTGACGATGATCCTAGGACAGCTGAAGGTTTGTTTGGATCCTTGCCTCAAGCTTGAGCCTGACTCCTAGACCTGCGTAGGCTGCGTTAGGTCACGTTCAAGTCCGAGTTTGTTGATTCGCAGCATGAGTAATGCGTGGGGATGTTTGGATTTGCCGATGCTAGCCGAAATCGGCCTGGTCTGTTTGCGTTCAAGGCGACTCCCCCCATTATTCAGAGAGAACGTCGAGCACCTATACTCGCCAGAAAACTCATCGCTCGAATCTTGAAGCTTGAGGATACGCATGGCAAGCACTGACAAACCCTGGTAAGCTGCACGCTTGTCGTACAAGGTTGGATGCTAACTCATTAGCGCCCATCCCACTACATTCCTCGACTGTTGTGCTTTTCTTTGTTAACAATTGGCATTGCATTGACTCCTTTTTGCCTCTTCATGCTTGAATGCAATGAAGGCAGGTGTTTGGACACATACCTGGTATACCCGTCGGAAAGACATGGAAATCTCGGTAAAATCTGTTCACTTGACAATATTTCTAATATCTGATCCAAAAGTTCTTGCTCCTGACTTGTTATACAGCGAAGAATGCTCCAAGGATCATTGCCATGCTCCCACAATGGCGGGCATATCTGGAAGTAAGAACGAAGGTTGCTGGAGTGTTGTACTGTCTGCTTTTTACGAAGATGATGAAGACTTCGGAGATTACTTGTGAGTATCCATCATCGTTTGGCCTTGATGATGTTGTCTATAATAAGCATGTAGCTTCTATACGGGCAGTGGAGGAAGAGAGGGGGTATGTCGTACTTTGCTGCTCGGAGTATCATGTTTATTAATCACTTTTGAGCAGAGACCGCAATCGGGGGCTCAACAGACTAAGGACATGTCTATGTCGCACCCTCCAAATAAATCACTGCAGGTTGGTATCATATAATCGTCTCGAGTGGCCTCACCTAATAGCCATTGGATTGGGCTTTCTAGCTAAATGTCAGTACGGGCAACCCTGTACGTGTAATACGTAGCAGCGCCGGAAAATCAAAGTACAGACCAGCAGCCGGGTGAGCCTGTCGACTCCTCAATTTCATCAGGGAATTAATGTCGTTCCAGATATCGTTATGATGGCTTGTACAAGGTTGTGAGAGTAAGTATTTTTCGATTATTCAACAAATGCCGTTTTCATGAAGTGGATTATGCCGCTGTAGGCATGGACTGAAGAAGGACGCCTCGGATTCCAAGTTTGCAAGTTCGAAATGCAGGTTTGCACAAACTTTCTTATACTGAATCCGCACTATCAACAAGAGACATGATCGTGTTCATTGCAGCGTCTTCCTGGACAACCTCCCGTCCCGCTATACCGTGACTCCATCATGGAAATACATAAACGACCACCCAATTATCGACAGTCACAATCAGTCTCAACCACTTATTCTGCGCCTCTTCCCCCCAATACAACTCGCGTGCAATCTGAACCGGGGCAGTCGGCTCCTGGTCCTGGTTCACTCAGCCGGCGTCACAGTGAAGGACATAGTGACGAAGAGCGCCCTCAGTCTCTTCAAGCTCAGAGTCGAATGCACCCACGATCTGGATATCATAACTCTCATGGTATCATAGTTGCCAAGGACTACCGAGTCTTCAGTGCTGCGCCTCCTCAAAGTCAAAAGGACGCCAGTGCGATGAAAGACAAGGATGATACCTTGAACGACAAGGGCAAAATGCTAGCTCGGGAGGATACAGAAGGCATCATTAAAAGGCCCAAACTGAGTTTGCAACCCATGGACAAGGAAGCATTTCTAAGACACGGGTTAAAGCGCAAGGATGCACCTAATGATGCCACAAATACGACCAGTCATTCTGGCTGGTCCAAATCTTCCTTGCCCAGCTGGTTGCCAATCTCAGAGCCAGACCCCGTATCCGCTACCCCTGCGATGTCTCGCGGTAGTATGTCTGCTTCGGGTAACAGCACGGCACCCTCCCATTCGGCATTGATATCCCCTACCCAACACAACCCTCATCCACTCTCCACTTCCACTGCTTTGCCGATACCTCGTGGGAGTATGTCCGCTCAGAGCAACAACGAAGGCGGCCCTTCTGCTTCATCCCCGACATCCCCCGCTGTACCAGTGTCTCGTGCTGGTACGTCTATACCGGGTTCCAGCACGGGTCCTCCTCGGTCAACGTCAGCCGCCCAATCTGGCCCTCCTCAATCAGTGCCTCAGTCCGATCATCTACCAAAACCTCCCCGCCCAGCAACGTCATCGCTGCCTCCTCGCCCGAACACGACATTCGATTTTACTACGATGTCGCGTGAAATCACCTCCGCTGCAGGTGCCAGCATGGCACCTTCTCATCCCCATCCAACTTCGGAAGCCACTGTTCAACCTGAGCCTCCTCAACGAGCCTTAACATCGGCATTACACCCCTTACCTCCTCGTCCGGTCGCGACGCCACATAAGTGGCCGTTGCCCCGAAGGACCAAAGCTTCCACGGGACATAACGCCAACCAATATCATCCGAACGCGGCATTGGCCCCTCAGCCAATGTCTCGTACTGGTCAATCGGCTCCGGGCACCTCTCGCCCTAGTCTTCATCTTACTCCTGTCCAGATGTCTCGCGGAAACGCGGGCGTCAGCAGTAATCCTGGGCTATCTCCTAAAGATTTGGAAGAAGCCGCTCAGAGGACGTCAGAGATCCTCTCGCAGCTGTCCTTCAAGAAGCGGAGGATTGAATAATTTTTCCCTACTTTCCGACGTCGATCTGCTTTCTTGGGTTTCTGTAAAGTTAGTAGTGCTTGATCTATTCTGATTTCTTGGTATATTTTTCTTTCACGTCGCGCTCAATACGTCGGCTACATATCGTAAATACCGTCCAACATTACTCGTCTTGATGTTCGCGATCTTTACTTGGCCTCAATTCCCTCCTCTTGTACCACATATGTGTGGACTAGTAACTACGTCTTGGACGGTGGTCTGGCTGGCTTTCCTCACCATCGTCGCAGAAGGTTGTACCAGGTTTGTATACACATTCGCGTTGTACTCGTACATGTACAAACACCCATGCGTCGTGATGAAACCCTCGACCACCTGCCACCTTCCTATACAATGCACCCAGACCTCATGCACTGACCCGGCCGTCGAGCACGCTATCGAGTAAATATTGCCCTGAGATGCCTGTGGACGCAGTACGCGGCTTCGAGGCGACCCCCTTGGTTCGCCTCGCCCTCTTCGTAGGACGAGAATCGGACTCTAACCCTCCTGTAGACGGAGCTCAACGTCTGTAAGCCCGCCGTTGTATCGCGATTGAGGCGTTTAAATCAGTCTAGAAATTTCATTCCCCCGTTTCAAGCTTCTTACGTCGAATGATCACTATGTTGGGGTATTCATACGATTACAAATGCCATGATTCATTACAGGATCTACGTCGTAACAAAGCAAATGATACAGTGGTGCCATGATAAGGAACAGTGCTAACAGCGAAGTTGCGAGGATAGTGATTGCGAGGAGGAGCCAACGGCGAAGACGATTGCAAGGATAGCGAGGGACGAAGGTACAAATACAAAGGATATGCGAGGATGCTACGAGATACACCAATGCGATGAAGTCAATGAGTTCATAGTGCGAGTGAAAGTCCAGAGAAATGCTGCGAGAATGCGCGGAGATAGCAAAAGAGTCTACGTGCAAGGAGAGTGGATCAGAGAACAAAGCGATGATATGCGAGTGCGAGCTGAGCAAGCGAGAACAAGGGGTCCAAAAGCGAGGATTGAGGTGCAACGAGGAAAGAACCGACACGGAGAGAATCACAACATCCAGGAGCTGGAATCAGAATACGTCGTCCGAGTCATAATCATCGTCATCCTTGTCATCCACCATGGTGACGTCGTCTTTCCAGAGTATGCTTCTTACAATCAAGTCGGCCTGCCTGGTCTCTAGCAATGTCGTAAGGCGGTCAGCCATCTCCTCTCTTGAGCCTTCAGCTAGGATGGCATGATTGTATTCGGCGTGAGCCGAGAGGTTCCGTTTGAGTGCTGCGATAGAGAGGTCTCGGACGACATGTGGATCTGTGATGAGGGGTGCTTCTGGTTGCACGAGGTATTTCTTGCCAAGCTCTAGGACGACAGAGGTGTGAGTAAAGTAATAAGAACACAAGACCATGATAGTGATGAGAGTGATGCGCACTTTCAATGTAGAGTTCACACTCTCGTGGAACTTCTAGTTCAATGAGATGGCGACGAGATGTGATGGCAGCACAAAGCCGACGAAGACCGGGCATTTCGATACTTGTATCCAGGAGAGTGAGGAATCGCAACTTGTGCATCAGGATAAGTGCAGGAACGGCATCGTCGGAGATACCAGTATTGAAGGCAATGTCGAGTTCCGTAAGAGAACGCTTGAGGGACACAAGGTAGAAAATTCTAGTTGGATATTCAGTCATCAGTATATCGAGTCTACTCAGGGTCCATAAAGAAACGGACGCTTCGTTGCCTATACCAGTGTTACTGATCCATAGCCTTGAAAGACGGGGCAAGTGGTGAATGTGGAGAACGTCGGTATCGGAAAGTCGGACACCGCTCAGGTTCATTTCATTGAGAAAGATGAAACTATTCGGCTTCGAAAACACTATCCGCAGTCGTTAGGTGTGGGCCAAGCAGACGGAGTGCACGAATATACCATGCAGGAGCTCTCGAGCATCTAGATTTAGGCCTTCCTCATCGGTCATCGAGGCAGTCAAATCGAGGCATTCGACCTCCGACATCCGTAGAATATTGAGGACTCGAGAGTTCAGGTTTCCTAAGCAAACGAGATACGTTTCAGGTAGAGGGCAACAAGGTGGGAGCACAAACCATCCGATGCGAGAACATCCACGATACGTTGATGGTCCAGCAGGTCCATTTCGTTTAGCTTCTCCTGTAGTCTAATCCCAGGAAGAAGAGACTCCAGGCGGGAAGTCAGGATCTGCAGTCCTCGCGGAGTTTCCGTGCCGATAGCGGGACCATACAGTTCCTCTATACACACGCAGCAAAGGAATCGGAACCGCGACAGGTCAACGAATGTTCACCCATTGGAAGCATGCCAGCAAAGGTGACCAACCTTCGAGACCTCGTATTTTGCCTTCAAGTTCACCATGCGTCAGGCGGCGAGTATGTCGACTTTTGAGATCATAAGGGGAGTAAGTCACTCTTGACCGGAAGAAATGGAGTCGTTCGGCCTTTCCGCTGAGCTCGAAAGACGCGTCGTTGACAGATATGATTGATCGCTCCCTCTTTGGGGGACCCACAAAATCGCTGAAACGATCCGTGTTTAGAGGATGGGAGTTTTCCGTCCGCGTTATGGGATTGGTCCTGCCCCGTATATGGCGCGTGCCAATAGCAGCCAGGTAAGAGAGTTCAGAGCCAGAGTCCGAGCTAGAAAAGTCGTGCAAGCGAGGAACGCGTTTTGACGCGTCATTATGGAAGAAATGCAGCCAATCGTCCTCTGTAAGAGAGCTCTCCAGAATTTTGGGGAAAGACGTATATTGCGAGTCGTCCGATTGAAATTTGAGGAAGTCTCCGACCTTTGTCTGTCGTTCCCTGCCGGTTTTCGCGAGAAGTTTGGAACGGACATGTTCCAGGTATGTCGATGCGGATACTTCTGGACAGTAGAATGGATTGTCCTTGGACTCATCGACAATCGGGTATGTGACAGCGGGCATTTTGTAATTATCCGTTCTTCCCCGCTGTGGCACTATGAGATTGAAGGTAAAAATGAAGGATACCGGGATGAACGTCGAGAGCAAAATGCAAAGCGACCGAAGCATCGAAGGATGGAGACCTGTCGTGTGTGGTTAGGGTTTGGCTGATGTGATTGCAGAATTCTTCCCACGAGCCATCAAGGTCTTGGTAGCTTGGTTACGCAGTTCAGCTTACCTCACGGTCAACTGCGTATTGCAGTACTGGCAAGCTTGGCCTTTACTTATGCGCAATATTAAAGGCGAGTAAGCAGCCCAACGAGGCTACGAACAACTCAATATCGAATCTCCATGGCATCCTCGAACGGCGGCGACAACGCTAGCGTGCAAACCTCTTTGGAAGAAGTCTGGTACCTAAAGGACATCACGTTCAAACCTGATTCAGACGCAGAACCTAAGCAGCTGAAGATCGTCACGCAGAACTTCAACGGGTTAGTTCCGTTACTTATATGATTTTCTTTACGAAGAACGGGATGTTCATCCATGTTACAACAGACCGTGTTCATTCATTGCTATATGTCAGAACTTAAACTCACACTGTTGACAGCGTGATGGTATTGACGTAGTTTATCTAGGTAACATTTTACTCCTGCGAGGAGACATCCAGATACAACCTCCAGATAGGAGTACCGTCTCTTACGAATTTCTTTCTCAACTCGTGGCAGAATACCTCCTGACAGCATGTCAAGACGTCGATATCTCTGCAGCACTCAGTGTGATGCCTCTAACCCAAAGTGCGTCCCTTCAACGTCTCGTTCAATCACTAGTACTTACGAGAATTCAGAGGGAATGGATTTGAACCCTGTCTTTACGAGTCCAACAGCATTTCGCCCAGCCGGCGCAGGCGGTGAACTGAAGCTGTTCGAACAAGCAGGCATCAAGCTCGTCCACGGCTGGCTGGTGGACCCGGACAGCCCCGAGCACGACGCAGTGTCCAGAGCTGCGGATTACGATACTGCGGTAAATATCATAGTGGAGGCTGACCATGTGACGAAAGGACAACTAGTCGTCGCAGAGGAAGACGAGAACGCTCCGTCTGGGTCGTCGTCTGGTCAGGCAGGCTCAAGTGGCTCAGCAGGTCCAAGCAGCCATCATCATGGGCTTACCGATGAACAAAGGAGAAAAGTTGACGATGGTCAGTGCCCCTATTTTCAAGGTTCTCTTCAAGGAAATCAATGTCTGATATCAACTCCCTCTTAATAGCTATCATCCTCCGTCGCTTCATAGACGCCTCCCAATCTCAATTAACTTACTACGGCCTTTTTACCCTCGCCTCAACACTCCAACCAGGGTCCCTAGCAGCCCTATTCCGTAACTCGCATCTTTCAGTGCTATACAAATCGCCGGACCCCGAAGATAGTGCACTATATTCTCTCGTAACGGACCACGTATTCCTCCATGAACCGTCGGTTGTATGGGAAAGAATAGAAGATGTGGACGGCTCCGCTTCGACCTTTGTTGATTCAGACTTTAGGCGGTCTACTCCAGCGGGCGGTGATTACGCCGGGCATACCGGCGAAAGTGCCCTTGCAGCGCTCGAGGCGGAGACAGCTGCTATGACATTGGAAGAGCGAGCCGAGTACGTGCTTTTTCTTCGAATATGCTTCTATACAAATTTGAATGACGACGTCCGCTCACTGTGTGCACGCTTTGATGACCTTGTAGTCAAGCATTAGCAATACAGTTGCAACGACAAGAAGACAACTATGCGAGGGCCATGAGGGAGCAAAGACAACAGGAAAGGGTCGTACGTGAGATGCAGCGACAAGCTGAAGAGCAGGCTAAGAAGGAGAAGAAGGAGAAGAAGAAGGATTGCATTATTATGTGATGCAGGCGCAAGGTGGTGTAATGTAATGGTCGGAGCATAACATACCTAGTAAGTGTATATCAACGAGGTTGAAGAACAAATTCAAGCTGATTTTGTTTGGCGACACAGTATACCTGAATTCCGTTCTTCATCTCTACCCTGTCTATATTGATAGTAATTCAACGACGACGGAGCACTTTCTAGCCTTGCATCAAATTCGTCGATGCGCCACACTTCCATGTAAAGCTGCAACATATAGTACTCATATGAAACCCAAAGAGCTCGGAGTCAGAGGTGAGGGAGCTTCCAGATTAATTGTACCATTCTCTGACAGCGATGGCACCCGCAAAAAGCGATGTCTATCTATGTCCGCCGGCTCTTGGATTAGCGTCAAGGATCGTCACGCCCAGACTTAGTACATTTGGGGTAAGTACGGACTACTGTGGACCTTCCTTGTCGGCCGAAATGTGCAAGTGTGCAACTCAAAAACTGACGATCTCGCCAATAAATGCTGCATCCGAGCCGCTCTATTTTCCAACCCATATCTCTGGTCTCAGCGATAGACGGTAAGTTCTCATTGTGAAGAATATTCGAAGGTACGCTTACAGTTGGCGAACATTTCCGTCACCCCAGACAATTAACTACGACTGATGCGGAACTGAACAAGGTTTTGTCCCCCAGCAACCATGATCGACGGTGTCCGTACCCATATGACAGATAATTGAGTACATACTCAATATGAATCGTCTATGTCCAGCGAGCGACGATATTCCACGATCCACGGAACATGGTATCAAGGGGGCTTGAGCCGCTTGACGAAGCTTGACGAGCGTCGAATCGGAAGGGCGACTCAGAAAATGATGATTGTCATGCAATGATGAAGAATTCCCGACGACTGCCGCTACCCGCAAAGGACCGCTCAGGGGCATCTCTGGAAGGGCCGAGCGTACCGGGATCGGGTTGCAAGCTGTTGCAAGGCACAAATATTACAGCTAGATTCATAATGATAGGCGGGTCATAGAAAACCTGGAGAGAGAGAGAGAAGTTCTTTGGATTTAAACTGCGAGCAGGCCTGTAACTACAACGCCAAGACACAGTACTAGTAAAATAACTAGCGAAAAATAAGGTTTAATAAGGGTTTAGTGTGTGGTCTCTATCTAGTGATGAATAGACATTGCGAGCAGAAGGTCGTGTGGTCAGTGTGGGTGTGTGATTGGGTAGGAATTGCGTGTCCAAAATTGTGCGAGATAAGATCATGGAAAGAAAATCATAAGTAAAATAAAAACATAAACATAGGACCTATGAAGAAAGGGAAAAGAGAGTATATCATATAGGTGGTTCGCTCGGTGTTTCGTTATGGGACGTCTGCTTGGGATCCTAGTCAGAATACACCTGTTCATCTGCTGTTACGAGGATAGTGTCTTCGCCGGTTTTCGTGAACGCTCC
>MU275527.1:0-14195 GCA_022160315.1 Panus rudis PR-1116 ss-1 | reverse complement strand
AATCTCATCATTTCTTGGCTTGCAAACTTCAATGAATTGTGGGCCCCTCTATGAAGTAATACCTGCATCTCAAATGGAGTGAATGTCATTAGACTCCTATATTTGCTCATCTGCTGTATGCAGCTGAGCAAATCCGACCTGTGGATTGCAGTACTCAAGGCGGATCCAATGCAGGCGGACCTGAGTCGTTGCCTGACGGACCTGAGGATGCGGATGTTAGCATACAGGAGTACAATGCCTGCATCTATGTCAAAGCGTGATTCAATGGCATCATTTATTGGTTTGCAAGCTTCAATGACCTCTGGGCCCCTCAAGCAGAAATACATGCATCTCACATTGAGAGAAAATTATTAGACTCCTATATTTGCTCAGCTGCATACCCTTGCAGTACATTGTTTCCATTCAACATGTCAAGTTACTGGATAACTCGTACATTGCCTCGTTTCCGACCGAGATACTGTTTGTACACCTCCTGACGCATCCAACCCGCTGCGGGAATCCCTAAACTCCGCCGCACATCCTCTCGCATATAGAAAGAGTAACACACCCGAGGTCCGTCAGCATGTGCAGATCCGTGGCGGATGGCTGCACCACTAAGTGCGATCACCGTTCCAGGCGGATTAGCACAAATGCAACCTACTGATTCCATGTGGAACTCTGCAGTTGCATAGTCGCCAACGGACACAAGGACATCAAGCCAGGGGTATTGCGCACCACGATCACGATGCAAGGGACTCTCCCTATTAGCAATCATGGCTATGGCGGTAACCACCGCTGGCCATCTGTGCAATGGGTTCTCGAGGTGCTCAAATCTTGCAAGCTGTACCATCATGTTGCGCGCCATTTCATACTGCTCAGGATGCATGATGCGAAGCATACCAGAAACGATAGCCGCGGGTTCTCGGATGGTGGTGCACCAGTCAATGCCTCGCCTGCTTCTAAGCATGGGGGATGCACAGGGAGGTTTGCCGGAATGCTGGAAAGGACAGTTAGCTAGAAATGTAGAGCAGTCACTGAATGTACACCAACCTCATGTCCCGTCATGAACCAGCCTGAAGAAACGTCGATAACCCCGGGAGCAATGTCTGGGAGGTCAGATCGAAAGTAGGCAGGATCCGCTCGCCATGGCGGGTTCTGGTGGTGTAAGTATTTCTTGTACTTCCGGGAAAGCCACGGCGCACACAACTTTGCCCCATCATATAAAGCAGCCTTCGGGGGCAGAATGTTAGCCTCAATTATGACAATGGATAATGCCTTACCTGAATGCACTCTGGCAAGATACTGGGAAGAACCCACGCCATTACCCGACCACTATGATCCGCCAACATGCACGGAGAAGTGATACGTGCAATCTTGTCGGGAATGCAGGTACCCCACTTGTCGGACACTACCTTTTCCCTTGCAGGATACATCCCATCCCGAAGACGTTGATCAATGCAATGCTGGCAGTACTTCTCGAGATCCCACCGGTCCAAATACACTTTGAGATAGTGCTCAGCACCGCTTTGTATTGAATCAGATGCAAAACGTACCGACGTTGAGAAACGCCGTCACCAGCGACTCGACAATCTGGCGGATTTCTGAGAGCAGGAGGTCTGACATTTCAGGTGGTGGTTGGGGCGTAGATCCGACACACCCATCGGACCGTTCTGCCAGACGCTGTTTAAAGAGATCCGCCATGAAGGCGACCACTGCATTGACAAAATGATTGACGATTTCCAAATCTTCGGGGGCTTCCATGTGCTGAATTCGTGCATGGCATTTCTGGACAGCATGACTTATAAGACACCTGGCGGTTGTCGTTTTGTCATTGAAATCTCAGATTTACGACCTAACATTATTGGGGTCTTTTGCTTATGCGGTTGACCCCGATGTTCCTGTTCCTGATATTTCCGCCAGTATTGCATATCCCATGGTGGAAGCGGCCAATGACATTATTGTCAACTGATCACTCACACCTTTCTGCCAGGTCTTGTCAGAAGAGAAAGAGAATCCAACGAGGGTAAGGCTGGCATCAACAAAATGGGTGACCGCTGCTCGATTATCACAGGCTACCTTCATACGCAATTATGCGGTTCGGCATGCTTGATATCAAAGTGAGTGAACTCATTCGGTGTTAGTGGCGTTTCATCCATTTATCAATAAGATTTTCAGATCTCTTTGTTGTTATCGATAACGCCTAAAGCTTATCCCAACGTCCCTGATCCAGATCCTTGATCTGGTCGACAGCTTTGTTCGTATGCCCAGAACATCATTCGGAATCCCATGTTTTAGCTTGCATGCAGGAAAAAGTGGTCTTGTGATTGAGCCCCTGAACGTTTCCGCTCTGCCTGGTCGTACTTTTGATCACAGGTGGACGAACACCCGCTTTCTTATCCGCGGAGGGTAGGCATCTGCAGCACACTTTCAAATCCGACAGGCGGGAATCTGGAGGAGGGCCACTTATTGATGGCTTGTATACTATTGACAGCTCTTGACGTTCTTGACAGCTTCTGTAGATCAATAGTGACATGCAGGCAATACTTCCTGTTGGTTTCAACTTTCTAATCCCGCCCACATTTGCACCATTCTTTCATATCGCCACCATGTCCCCCAAAAAGAAAAAGGAGGAGCCTAGTCTCACGGAGGCTCACGAGTGCTTTTTGGATGCATACCTGAGCGACTACTACGATTGTGCTTTCAAGGAATATCCATATAAAGCGCGAATTGCTGTCGTGAAGACTGCCTCAGATGGACTCCTGGATCAATTTGCCCTTGAGGACTTCCCCTCAACGGCTCTCAATGAGGTACATTGTATAAGTAATATAATCTCACTCACCATCTGAAATTATGTCCTGCAGGCAGTTCGCACATACTTCTATGAGAAAGTGGGACGCAAGCAATCTCTGAGGGATCCCAAATACAACCCTCGTCTGACGAGCTACAATGCCTTTCAGCAGTCTGTATTGGATGAGATCCGTAGGGAGGCGGATGTGCTGAGGGCCAGTGGCGATACGCGAAGCAAGAAGGATGTTATGAATGAGTTGACAAAGGCGAGATGGAATGCTTTGGGTGAGGCAGAACAGAAGAAGTGGGCGGAAACAGCAAAAGAGGAGCTGCTTGGGGAGCTCACAGAGCAACAAAAGGACAGGTAGACCATTTCTGCTGAGTGTAGCATTGTCTACTAACCAACCCATCTACGACAGTAACTTTCACAAGATCAGCAACCCCTGTGCCAGGTTTGTGCTTGACATCTGGAAAAATGCGACCATGTCTGTACCAGTACATACCGTCCATACCACCTGTACCACCAGACTTACCCTCCCATTACGTACTGGTACCGAGCGTTCGGAATATAGTACGGAGGTGGTACATACAGTCTGTACTGTCCGGTGGTATTGGAGTATGAACAATATATACACTCTATACCTGATTGGACATTCCATATAATTCACACTTGATTTCTACGGTATTTGCCTGAACAAAAACAATTGAATTTGGGGCGCATGAGTACCATGAAACATTATAATCATACATCTACTCATAAACTTCCTCCAACTCCGCCCGTCTTTCCTCCTCTTCATCCTCATCCTTCTCTTCGTCCCCTTCCTCCTCCTCCTCCTCCCCCTCCTCCTCCTGCGCTGCCGCGAGATCAGCTGCCATCTCGGCTGCTTCTTCCTCCGCCATGACAACCTCATCACGAACAAGTTCTGGTGTGTCTGAGAACTCCACCTCATCTTCTGAAGGCAGTTCTTCCATGTCATCATCCACCGTTATGGCGCGTTCTTTCCCTAAGTGCATTGTTAATATATAGTTCCATAGAGAGATGAGACCATACCTTTGTTCCGGGACACTCGAGGGCCAACATCACAGTAACTCACTTGAAAGCCATTCGTAGTAGAAGTGGTGTTTGCCATCATGTCGCGAAATTCCTCACAAAATTTGCTCTTGTCAATTGCAGCAACTGTCATGTTCCAGATGGCAGGTGCACCCACTGATGCTCTAATACAGTGTCAACAATAGGAGATATACGCAGGGCATATACTTACCGGAGATCGCGATAAAGTTCACCGCAGATGTCGTCTACCATATCCAGAGATTCAAGAACCTCGAACCAATTTCAGACGTTACATAGATGAGCGTCGTATGTTGACTGCCAGAGATGGCAATGTAACGTCGCCTCCACGTGTTGACCAGTAGACCATTCGGAGAGACCGAACTCAATCTATTAAGTGTTTCAGTAGTATGTCTGCATCACAATCAACAGTGGGCTTACCAGTGTCGCCACAAAAGCATACAGTTCCGGAGGGATATACCCGGGGAACATGCTGCTGAAGCGAAGGCAGAGCGCTCCTTGTCCGCCCTTGAACCACAGCCTCATGAGGTCACGGAAGGCAGGATTCGTGTAGCTTCCAACAGGTTTGAGCGCGCGAAGCTGCTCAAACTAAAACACAGTTGTTGGTTAGACGAAACAGCAACAGATTGCAAGTAGACTCTCACCGGGAATATAAACCTGCAATCTTCACGAAGAAGCTCATACCACTCAATATTTTGATTGATTGCAATTTGATCATTGGCGCGTGGATCGTAAAATAGGTACCGACTTCTGAGGGTATGGCGGAGTTCATCCCGTATACCACTACGGAAGTGAGTACAGGCATGGACGATCTGTAGATTGTTCAGTGTTAGTATCACTGTGCGCTGAAGGGTAGGATCACATACTAAACCATGGATTTTGATTGTTTTCTCCTGCTGGAGATCCATCTCTTCACAAGCAAGAGCCCAAGCTTCATTTGCCCACTTGTCTGGTGTCGTGCGAGAGGGGAAACCATGTCGGAGGAGTATATACATCCTCATATAGTCCTTAGCCAGGTCAATAGTACCTTCAACATCATGGGGATAGTCAGAGACCCGGCCGCGCCCACCACTACCTTTCACCTTGCGGGCTTTCGAGGGGCGACCATCACCGTCCTCTTCGGTACTCCCCATGGCGCCATCGAGAAGGCCGGCATCCTCCGCAGTACGCTTGTTGACAGGCAAGGTGGCAGTCGCATGAGGCGGTAGCGGAGGGAAATAATTGATGTCCGACGTGCCTGTACTTTGAGGTTAGCAATGTTGAACGTGATGCAAATGATTAGTAGACTTACTTTGGCCACCACGGTGTAGATAGACAGATGCCATCTCCATAGGAAGGGCCATCTCAAGTGCTGGCGTAATATGAGTCAGCATAGAATCAGTGAAAACATGTCAGTGTGCATACCTCGAGCTGACACCATAGGAGCAGTGGATGCTATGTGAGCAGTACTAGGAATCTGAGACGCGTGCACCTTAGGGGTAGCGAGACCCTTGTTTTCCTTCCTCCTGATCACCGTTGATGCCTTGCGAGAGGCAGATGGAGTGGGGTTGTGAGCAGTAGTGACTACAGTGTGAACCAACTGTTGAGGAGCCGGCAATGCTACAACAGAGGGTGTACAATACTGTGATGGGCCAGCTGTCTGCGAGACCCGAGTGGGAGACACACGTGCCAAACCAGTGGCAATTGCGCCTGCAGCAAATGGTGCAGGGCTAGGGCTGCGACGTACAATGTCAGCGTACGTCACAGCAGCTGAGCCAATGCCACAGACAGCCGAAGGTGCCCCGGACAATGCTGCGGACATAGATGCTTGACTTGGAGTCACAACGGCAGGGCGAGCTTTGGGACGAGGGGTAGGTCGGGGAGCAGGAGTTGTGGTGGTGGGCTGGGAAACTTGGACGGGCTGAGCAACGGGTGGAGCAACAGGTTGAACGACAGGTTGAACGATGGGCTGGGAAGTCGATGCAGCCTTCCGAGTCTTGACAGGTGTCTTCTTCTCAGCAACCGAGATAGTACGGCTTGAGATCTACATTGCAGATTAGGTCAGTGTACTTTTGTCGATAAGGAAAAACAACTTACTGATCCAACGGGAGCACACTTTTGCTTAGCTTTCTTGGTAGCCTTCTCGGCAGCTGTGACAGCAGCTTCAGCCTTCTTTGCGGCTTGACTTACCTTTTCTGCATCTGCGGTAACGGGTGAGCATCCATCCTATATGTTGGTTCATCCAAATGGTGAAAATGACCTACCTAGCTTCGCCTGCTTTTGAGAGGGCTTTCGAACACGTTTAGACAGTGCAGAGCCTGTTGCTGTGGCCATTCTTAGTCGTTTTCACTGTCTCACTGTCAATTAGCATGAATCCTCTGTGTTCGTGCGGCAGGGTTGCCAGCGCTACACCGAGCTATACAGTTAACGGAAGTATATCGACAAACTTACTGTTGGGATCTGAGTGGCTGATATTGCCATTTTTGGTCTAAGTTGTTGGAGGAGTGAGCGTAGTGATTGTCGTGAATGCTAACATATCAAATTACCTACCCACAACACCATGCCTCCTATTCGGACCGAACGCACAAGTGCGAGTGTTTCGTTTCCAGAATCCGACACCAATAGTGACCGATGTCCACATTGCAAGAAGAAACTCAAGAACGCTGATGGGGTTAGCCGTCATGTTCAGAACACGCAACGATGTCGTATTGCTCGGGAGCAATTGATCCTCTCGCAAAACTGGCGTCCTGTCAATGTGGAAACCCCGGATGCTCGCTCTGAGTCCCCTGCCATGGGAACGGAGATGCTGCAACCTGATGACTCAGAGGGTTTTCAGTATCTGAATGGCGCATATGTGGACGCGGAAGAGATGGTTCAGGGGGATCATACCATGCAGGACGGTACTGCCGAAATGCCATTTGCCGAGTCCCAGGAGCCTAACTCGGGGGACAGAGCATGGGTCTTCACCGAGACTTACCCGAGGTAAGCAAGTGGGATATTGGGCGAAGGGCAGACAAAGTTTGAAGGATGGCAAGCAGGACTAGATGTGAATGATAATACGGCGCGATGGGCACCATTTGCGAGCAAGGACGAGTGGGAGTTAGCATCATGGTTACACAGAAGTGCGGGTCATAATCGGATCGAGGAGTTCCTGAAGTCACCACTTGTGAGTGTTTTGCTGAATACCATCTTCCAAGAATAGATACTCACCTCCAAGATATCGGATTGAAATAGATACAAGGTTGCGATCTAAGCGTTACAAGCAAATACAAGTTCTTTCAGGCAGTTGATCAGTTACCCAGGGCGCACAGCTGGATCTTTGATCAAGTCACCTTGAAAGGCGATCATCTCGGCGAAGATGATGAGCCAATGTCAGAAACAGTTGATATATGGCGTCGTGATCCCGTCGAATGCATCAAGGAAATTATCGGCAATCCTGCATTCCGTGACGCAATGGACTATTCGCCCAAACATCTGTTTGAGGACATAGAGGGGAAGAGCCGCATATTTGAAGAAATGTCTACTGGTGACTGGTGGTGGCGCACACAAGTACGTCGACATTCAAAACATGGCAAATATTGGCTAACTCACCGCATTATATAGGATGCGCTGCCAGAAAATGCAACGGTCGCACCTGTCATCCTAGCGTCTGATAAGACCAAGTTGTCGCAATTCCGAGGTGACCAGACCGCTTGGCCTGTGTACCTTTCTATCGGAAATGTCGCAAAGGCTAAACGGCGTCAGGTGTCATCTGGTGCAACTGTTCTTCTTGGATACATACCTGTGGCGAAGCTGGATTGCTTCAGTGACAAGGAGCGATCCCTCGCAGGCTACCGCCTCTTCCATCATTGCATGAGGAAGATGATCAATAGCCTAATCAAGGCAGGGGAGAGCGGTGTCGAGATGGTCTGTGCAGATGGTTTGATACGTCAGGTCTATCCGATATTGGCGGCATACATTGCCGACCATCCTGAGCAGTGTCTGGTGGTGAACGTCCAGGAGAATCGGTGTCCTAAGGGAACTGTGGATCCGAAGGAACGAGGCGAACCTACCGAGTGTTTGCTGCAAAAGGTGGACGAGACGTTGAAGTTATTAACAGATCACAAAGACGGTAAAGATGACGGCCGCTTCACACAACTTGGCCTTCGCCCTGTTTATGAGCCCTTCTGGCAAGGGCTTCCTCACTGCAACATCTATGAAACCTTGACACCCGATATTCTGCATCAACTTCACAAAGGCGTATTCAAAACCCACCTCTCCACCTGGTGCGCAAAAATTCTAGGTGATGAAGAGTTGGACAGACGATTCAAGGCGGTATCTGACGCGCCTGGCCTTCGTCACTTCAAAAATGGTATCTCGGGAGTGTCACAATGGACGGGAGCAGAGCACAAAGAGATGCAGAAGGTGTTCATCGCGTTGTTAGCGAGCACCGTTCCAAGCGAAGTTCTCATCGTGGCAAAAGCGCTGATAGACTTCACTTACTTCGCTCAATTCCACGTTCATACCACCAACACTCTTTGCGGTCTGAGGGTCGCGCTCAACACTTTCCACAAGTACAAGGATGTTTTCGTAGCCCTCAAGATACGAGAACACTTCAACATCCCCAAAATTCACTCACTTCTTCATTACTTGGCCTCTATCGAACTCTTTGGTGCTCTCGACGGACTCAATACTGAACTGTCCGAACGCTTACATATCGACTTCGCCAAGCATGGTTATAACGCGGGGAATCATCGCGACTATATAGCCCATATGACAACCTGGCTTGCTCGCCAGGAAGCCATGCACCTCCGTCAAGCATTCCTTGACTGGCTCTCTCAGCAAGAGCACGTCGCCACTGAACCAGACCCACAAAGCAGCCCTGAGTTTGGAGGTTCCCCGTCCCATTCAGGATCTCTGCAGAAGGACATTGCTGCGAATGGTGGCATTATTTTTGAGAGGTATGAGACGCTACGGGTTGTAGAATTGGACGATGAAGTAGGGGATGATCATGGTGATGATATGGAAACAAATACCGTTAACGACTCACAGAAACACACTCAGCCTGATGTCCCCCGGCTTCGCCGTTGCACGCTTCCCACCTTCCAGATCGCCAAGAAGTGCATGTTCCCCCGACGATCTGTGGAAGAATTGGTGGGAGCCCATGGCGCGACAACCTTCCTTGCTGCCCTGCGGCGATACGCTCGCGCCCAGTATGCTCATGTCCCCTACGTTCCAACGCAACAGGCGACATTTCGTGTCTGGAACCAGGTCAAAATCCTTCGACCATGGAACCGTTCTGTCAAGGATGCCATCGTTTACGATCGCATTCGGGCTACTCCGCCAGTACCTGCTCGAGGTTGATTACCCCCCGTTTCCAGCAAGTTTGACACGGTGCTGGTTATTGAGGATCGCGGGCTCTACGAAGAGGGACAAGCTAATGAAGGTGTAACCTCTCTATCAGGTATCCCTCATATCCCACTATACTGCTCGTGTACTCTGTCTGATATTTCATACTCATAGGCCTTCGGGTTGCCTGCGTCCGCGTCATATTTGAGGTCCCCGCCCGCCTGGGTGAGGCCACTCTCCCGCTCGCGTATCTCGACTGGTTCACTCCTTTCGGGCGACTCGACGCTGCAACGGGTATGCATGTTGTTACGCGTTCAACACGTAACCATGTGCCAAACTCTTCGGTAGTGTCTATAGGTGATATTGTCTCACCTTGTCACCTCGTTGCGAAGTGCGGGGGAGAGATTGACCGCACGCTCTCATGCAGTAATGTGCTTGACAAGGCCCGCGCCTTCTTCGTGAATCCTTACATATCCGTGCATGAATTTTCACTGTTCCGGTTGCATGATGTATCTTACACTTAGTTCGATGATAATGATACTTCTCGTAGAAATGTATGACTGATATTGAGTTTGCTGTTCACCAGAGCCAATACAAATATTTCTTTAGTATCTACTGCCGTGGTGGCACCTGCGCGCGCAAGTTATGTATATCTTCACGAAGCAATGATACCTCATTGTGTAACTGCGCCAACAGTGCGCATCCACCAATATTGTGTGCCGACTCAGACTCGGAGGTCACACAAGGTCTACAAGGCAAGGGCGTAGGTGGAGGTTGAGCGGTATAGGGCGAGACCTGCCGGAGACCATGGTCTACGACATGAATGCGTGAGCGACGGCAAGGGGAGTAGTGTTGATGGCGGACTCCAAGTTGCTGTGACGGGCGATGTGAGCGGTTGCTGTGCAAATCAGGAGCGGCGGGTTGTATTGATAAAGGATTATCCTGTGAAGCTTTGAGTGACATCAGTCAACTGGTGGAACAACGACAAGAGATCATATTGACTTGAAATACATACCAGAGGACACCAGCGTAACTTGCGACTCTGCCGTCGCACTTGGCGCACCGCCGTTTGGTTCATTCTCGAAGGAATCGACAATATCAAATCGCCGATACCAATTTGTTGGCTTCAATGCTGCGACAATGCGCCGTTTCGGCCGTTCGAAGGACCTCTGCTCCGGTGGGACATAATTTTTGAGGTAACTTGCAAATGCTGTGAATACATTTCAATTGCTCAGTCTTGAAAGACACCAAACAACGCGAGAAATGAGAAGCTCACCTGCATCTAGGTCAATCTCAGGCACCGGGCCCGAAGGCGGAGAAGGAACAGGGATTTTCCAGTATGGCAGAACGGGAACTACCTCGTCTGCTACTGCTTGCTGTGTGCTGCAAGTGAGGGTGGGGGCGGAGTCTGAGGATGAGTCGCCATGGAGGGTATTCAAGTTTGACTCGCATCCCATGCTACGAAACGAGAGAAAGGGTTAATACGCACATGAAAAGAGCCTAAGAACAATCATATCCATGTGGATTACGTACCTTACACTGACTGTAGAGAGATCGGCCAATGGAAGGGGATAGCCCTGAGTCGGAGAGCATGTCAACTCTGAAAGCGGCGACAGCGGCGGCGAGAAGGATCGAAATTCGAGTTCTTCTTCTTCAGGGTCAGATGTATACACTACTTCACTGTTTCTTTCGCCCAGGCCATTTTCGATCCCTATCGCCAACGTTGAATCCATGCGCGGGAAGTGACAGTTTGCGACCAAACCAGGCGAGTGTGGAAGGAGTCACGTTCGACGACGAGCCTGAGGACGCCCAAGTCGAGAGAGTAGATGGAGGAAACACCGCATCGCCGCAGACGCAGAGAAAAGAGTTGGGCATTGTGCCCCCAGATGAGGGTTAGGGGGAGGGAGGTACAGACTGTCCGTACCAGAAGCACGCGTAGGGTTTATAACAAGAAGTCGGGGGCGCCTAATTTACATATATGGACCGCTACGTACTGTCGGTACCGCCGATACAACACCCTCGGGTATGTACTCGGTCGTACCTGTGCGCTTTTTCCAGATGGAAGCTCGAGAGCGCTATGGTGCTCATGTCATGGTCCTGTCGTGCCGGCAAATGTCAGATGGACAGTTCCTCACCTTGATGTACGTTCACAGCACCCAGCATTAAGGGCACCTGCATCTGAGACAAAATCTACAGGCACGATCGCCCGGCGGATTGCAAAGAGGAGGTGTTTCTGACAAACGAGCTTACCCACACAGGGTTCCACACCAACAAGTGGTTAGACTTCTGGAAAGAACATTGGGGGCATCCGCCACAGGGGTCGGATCCAAAGGAGACTCCGATAGTACTGGAAGTCGATGAAGATGGGGATCCTCGACTTCCCATACGTGACTTGCGCACAAGTGAACTCAGGCCCCTTAGGAAAATCTTGCAGAAATTCCTGCGCATTCATTGGGGTGGGTGAAACTGCACGCACCGTCTACCACACGCTCACGGTATCCGAAGCAGAAATGGCCAGTGGTCAGAAGGGCCGCTCCCCCACATTTTCTGAATTTGTCGCAGACAACGGTGCCAAACTTCCGCAATATGTGGAGTCACAGTACCTCCCGTCCCCAGATAAGCCGTTTGTTTTTAGGAAAGCGCATGATATGGATAAACATTCTTTGCTGGCCCTGTACGACCACCTCCTCCAGCGACAATCCGACAAGGTCGAAGGCAAGGCGGATCATATTTTCCGATTCAAGGGCTATGTGAAACATGGCTCTACGGAAATCTGTCCTGCACTCTATACCCGCGACATCATGCGAGATGTGCTTGCATTGCATAAGATCGCAATACCGACATCCCTCGGAGGTACTCCCAGAGCACCACCGCATTCAGGCAAAGCTCAAAAAAAGAAGCTTCAAAATGCAAAGCGTAAAAAGGCCCACCGCAACAGTGCAGCGAATGCCACAGCAAGCGAGGAAGAGATTCCTTTGCCAAATAGTAGCGACTTAGAAAGTGATGAACCCAATCATAATCCACCGGCAATGTCAAGCAAACGAGATGCCAGAGGTGATGAATCCTTTTGACTATACGTGTGCGGACATTTGCTGAAGGAGATCATTTCAGGAAAGGGCAAAGACAAGGTTTCAAAAGCGTCGAAAGGTGAAAGCCAGGCAAAGCGTGATCAATCTAAACGAGGAAAATCTGAAGCGGATGTCGAAGAGGATGACGCTAGTAGGCAAGGTAAGCATAGTCAGCCTATGGCTCTATCATGGTGCTCAATGTGCATTATCCAGACAAGGGATTACGTGAAGAGCAGGACGAGGACTCACCTGGTTTGGCTCCGACTTCCCCAGAACCCGATATATCCCATTTGGATCCGATCGATGCCTGGGAGTACCGGCACATCCCTAGTCGTAAGCAGGAGATTAGGAAGGAACTCAGCAAGCAATCAGCGCCTGCTGCCAATGCTGCTGGGGTGGTAGACAGTCCTCCCCTGGGATCCCCTGCATCAGTGGACGACAGCACGCGAGTATCATTCTTGTCTCAGCTTTGGTCCGACGCAAACTATCAGACACTTTGTCAGTCATTACAGGGCAAAGAGGTGCGTTCACACGTAAGCTGGATCAGTCTATTGCTGTATATTGATCTGTGCATAGATTAATACGACGCATGAGGACGCTCAGTATCCGTGGGGTTCCTGGGATTATCCCAGTGAGTGGCTTCCCCCAGAAGTGCACAACAGCCGAAATGCATTGGTACAAGCGCTTCATCTGTACAATGCACAGGATCCACAAGAGGTTGTCGCGGACGAAGGTCTCCTCCTTCACATCCTTCTAGTCATTGGCATGTTGGCCCGTGATATTGAGAAGGCCCAATTTTGTAACAATGATCCAGACGATCTCAATGTTTCTGTGCCTAGATTTATCCAGGAAAGCGTCACCACCATCTCCGATCTCAATCCCTTGGAAGAAATTGTGCAGTCTCTGGCGGATGCTCTGCAATCCTCCTCTAAACCGCCGACTCCCAAGCCAACTTCACCTCCGACAGCGGATCTGCATCGGGAGCCGGTTAAGATTCCATCAAAACAAAGTAAAGTTGCACAGTTCAGAGAAGAGGTTGAGAGGCGACGTGCTGCAACTGTGAAGCGTAGAGCTGATGACGTCGCATTCCTGCAGTCAGATGATTTGTGGAAACATATGGATCCCGATGATGACACGATCCCCGAAGAAGCCTTGAATGAAGCTGAAGGGGCCGTGACCATTGGTTTGAAGATCGGGCCTCCAAAGCGCCCACGCCGCCAGGATACGAATGGCCAAGGCAGCAAGGGAAGTGGTCCCCATCGGATTGTTTCATCACTAGGCGCGGAACCCGTCCGGTACCCCGCCCCTGATCCAAATGGCATTGCACGCGGGAATCAAGGTCAATCAGATATGCTTGCTCCGCCGGTAGAATCCAACGCCATCCTGCATCATCATCCCGCCAATGAGTCGCTGCCAGCACAAGGGAAACAATGTGCAGAAATGGAGGTCCAGTATAGCGCGGGTAATCTGACTACCATTACTGCAGGCGGAGGTCAACCCCCAGGGGGAACTGATGTGGTCAGGCTCAACACGCCTGATCCGAAATCCCTTACAGCAGGCGGATATGAGCAGTCAGTCACCCATCGTCATCCCGCCAATGAGCCCACACCAGCACAAGGCAAACGGCGTGCGGCCACGGAGGGAACAAAGGTTCAGCCCAGGAAACGGTAAGAGCTGTTTTAAATTGCTTTTATATTGAAATTAATTTCTTGAAGGCCACGACCCGCTGATAGAACCGTCGAGCCGATCGTCTCGGATTCTGATCATCCCCCCAATGATGCTCTCCCTGCACAGGTGGGGGCACCGGCTCCTCGTCGCTCAAAAAGAGCTCCAATTCCACGGGATCTCGCACTGCCCAAGCCCATAATCTCTGAGACCAGCGCTCAGACGGGCCAAAACAAGGGAAGGAAAAAGAAGCGGAAGAACTGGCGATATTCCAATGAGCCGTCGGATGATGAGGACAAGGGGAAATAGTTCTGGGATAT
>MU275525.1:0-14335 GCA_022160315.1 Panus rudis PR-1116 ss-1 | reverse complement strand
AATTCCAGGACGAACGGAGAATGCATTACCCAGTATCGGCATCTGCGCCCATCAGCGGACATTCATCCGGCATCGCGTTCCGAAGCTCGCCCAAAATCGCTTCCATACGTCGTAAACACGTGACACCCATTAAATTGATGAATTTCGGGTGTTTATAGATTACTTGGCATAGGCAACTTAAAGTATCTCCTTAACCTTCCGCTCTCCCGATATATGGTTCTTACAATTCTCAGGTACTCACTGGAGCTCGCTTGCCCGTCTTGAGCCCCAAAAATGAGAGCCAACGTCCAGGCTCGTGAATTCCGTGGATACATGACCCGTTGTTGGAGGAAAGTTGCCGCAATGTGAGGAATCCAGATGGCAAAGGTGCGAGTGGAAAATGCATAGTCCTTCTGTGCAGCGCAAGCTGTCCTCTCCCCCCTCCCACTATGGCACTGAACAGTGAACCCAGCTGTCGGACTTAGTGGTGCATCATGCCGGGTGAGATCTTTCCCGTTTCGCTCCAAACGAAACTAGCCTGCGTATTGGCCTGTCAGTTACGCCAGAGGGACGCACTGTAAATCTCAATAAGGAGTGTGGGTACTAAAATACTAATGTACAACCGTTGGTTTCCTTTCACCTCGACGTTCCCCTTCGCACTTATCCACGTCCTAACGTACTCGCGCTACGTCCGAGTCCAAGGTCCTGTCTCCACGGGGTATCAGAATAATTTTCACTACCCGCCTTTCGCCGACCCTGCTGATACATATTTCGTCAGACCGTGCTAGTGGCCATCATTCCTGCGTCTCGTAGCTGGCAGGGGCGGATCGCTTGGTAGGGAGGGACTAGGATCCCAGCGAGTAGTCACTCGGTGTGACCCACCGGTAGAATAAGGGTCCGTCATGCAAAGCATTCTCTTGCTTCAAATCACGCTTTCCTGCATCTTCAAGGTGAGTGCGTTGTTCGTAGCCATTTCGTCCGATTCCACGACTTCTCACGAGCAGGTTTTGTTAACGAGTAAGACTGTGGGCGAGACTGACCAAAGAAGCTAATAATGGCCCGGAAAATGCTTCACTGCCGGTGCCATGGACACGAACGTCAAGCTTCTATCACTTCTCTCCCGCCATCGGGTTCCTCAAGCAGACTTTAGGTGATGTGCTATCCTGTGATGCATTTGCCGTTTTCAGGTTTGATTTTGATTTTCCTCGCGATTGAACACTGCTAAGTACGAAACACAGTACTCACACTGGCAAGTGGATTCGTCATGATTTCCCTTTAACTGACGAGTGACTGTACCGCGCACGTCTTCAGATAGTACCCTAGAAGGTTGGCAGGGTCTCCTTTCGCCGGGGCAAAATAGAGAACGCCTTCATCAACCCGATGAGTCTACCAACGACGACGGGACAGACAAAATTTCTCGTGCTCCGGATGTCTGTCTAACCCGACGATCGACGGTCAAACAGCTATCTCCTCAAGAACTGCATCATCGATTTTCTATGATGGTCTCCGACTTTCGTTATGCCTGACTGCACAATATACCAACACGACCGGAGTGTATAAAAGGCCGTCCGCCTGTGTCTGGAGCTCTCCAGCTGGTCTCTTATCCTCTTCCGACCCTAGTAGAATTCCGGTCGTGGTGCTGGCCGGTGAGGTGTTTCTCCCCTTTTGCCCGTTCTGTACATCCCATACTAAAGGAGATCTCTCGTTACATTTCACTTAGCCTGACTCTTGTTCTTGTTTCGCTCCGCCATTACTCTCGCTCACGTTCACCCACCCGGCTGCATCATACCCACTTCTGACGAGTCCTTCAAACGACCCTCATCACGATGCGCTGCACAAGCCTCCTTACATTCACTCTCGCCTCCATCGCATATGCCAGCGCATTTGCCATCCCTCTATCGGACGCATCGCAGGCTAGTACCGACGTCATCAATGTGCATACACCCAAATTCCTCTCTCGGCAGTATGAAGCTTGTAATGATGAAGTCATCGACGAGCTCATCCGTCGGTCCTATATTTCTGAATCGCGTGGTGACTCAGATGGGAGCGGCACCATTCACGACGACGCCTTCAACTCACTACTCAAACGGGCGCCACAGGGCGATGAACCAAACCATCTCGGCCTTTATGAGTACGACAAGAATGGGAAGCCCCAGTGGATCCCACAGAATAAGCCAACCTCCACAATCACCAAAACCACGCCCGACTATCCTCCAACCCGGCCTCAGAGACAAAACACCCAAATGGCTCACGGCTACCTGCAAGGAGCACCTCCTCCAGGCTGGCAAGCTGCTCCTCCACAGGTTCCTGCTGGCCAATATGTCTCGCAACCGCAAGCTGGTCATCGTCGGCCTTCCATGTCTTACGGTGCACCTGCGACGTATCATCAACCCCAAGCAGCTGTTCCTGCCCAGATGGTCTACGGTCACCCGGGCGCAGTAGCCGTAGCCGCACCCCCTCCTCACGCTGGTTATCAGGCAGGGGGCGTACCTGCTGCGTCATATGGTCACCAACAAGCTGCGGCGGCTTCGTATGGGCATGCTCAACAAGGCGGACGTCAGAGGCGGCCCAGTACCTCACACGGTACAAGTCATGCCAGTAGCAGTAGGCCTGTATACCCCGCAGGCTACATGCCAGGACCTGTAATCCCGTATCCTCCACCCTCGCAGCCTCCTCCGCCCGGGGCACCTGTTATTCCCAATTACCCGCCGCAAGGTCAGAGTCAGAGTAAGAGTAGCAAGGGCAAAGGAGGGATCCTCGGTATGTTCAAGAAGCCGAAGTCATAGTATGTAGCGCGCTACGACTGTAATTTTCTATTGGGAAAGGTTGGAATATATATTTATTGCAATCCGGCAGTATCTCGAAGGACATGTTGAGTCGTTATCATCGTGCCGGTATGACAGTATGATCGCATTGATTTCGATTAGTATTTGCGAACCCTTGTTTTCCGAGGCCAATATACTAAGTGGTGCGCATGTAGTTGTGACATGAGCATCTGGTATTCTTCATGTACTCGTGTACGTTGGTACTTTTCTTCTCCACAAGTTGCCCTGGCAGGGGTAATAAATTATGGGGTGAAACCCCATCGTCGTTCCCTGAGAAACAGTGTCCTGTCAGGACTAGTCGCATATCGAAAAAAGACCCACGTACAAGTCACCAATATCTACCACCTCCACGCCGTACGTCACTATACCACGTTCAAAACATTTCCGCAACCAACCCTGCATCTCTGCGGTTTGTAGAAAGTCCTCTTTGGAACAGGAGCGCAATTCGATGTTTAGACTAGAAAACATGGGGAATGCCGAGGAATTCAAGATGTCGTCGAGTTCGTTCCAGCGGATCTTCAAGGCATCATCGTCTAGAAAGAACCTGAAGTATACATCGATTCGAGTGAGCGGAGAGGGAGATGGGAGGGTGGACAGGAGGGAAAGGGTATATGGTTCCCAAGATACTAGGGCAAGTCGTAATCGACGTAAACCCCGAAGTCGGGAGAGGGAAAGTTCTAGGAATGAGAGGGATCATCAGTTCCTCAAATGCAAGAAAAAATGATACTAAGGAATCGACGAACCGGGGTGCACTGTATCATCAAAACCCTGGTAGAGATACAGTTCGCGAAGGTTGTCTGAGCATTTTCCAATAAGGTCACGGCAGGTGCCTATTGACTGCGAGTATAACAGCTCCAACTTCTCGACTGAGATATTCGCCTTCGCTAGCACCAGCCTAGGTATCTCGTCTCTAAACACCCCTACAATAACTAGGCCCCGAAGGAAGTGTTTCTGAGCCGACCATCGCCCAACATACTTCCATACATGATTGAGCGAACTTTGGTCCGCTCGCTGATAGAAGGCTAGTTTCAGATATGTGATAGTCGAAAATGTCGTGAGCATAGGGATGAGGATCGTCCTGTGGCCATGTTTAGAATGGACGACGTGATGGAGGAGATGCAAATGTTGCACCGATCGATATGAGGCGAAATATGGGTGAAAACTTTGCGGCATGACAGCATGAGACCGCATTTCTGACCGAGTAAGTCCAAGTTGTAGAGAGATAAGGTTCGGAAGCCATCGTCCATGCAAAGTGACCGGAATCCAACTAGGATTGTCATTGATCTCGATGACGAGTATTCTAACCAATCGACCAAGTTCTGGTCTCTCCCGAATAACCGAAGCTAGCTTGTGTATTCTGCGATAAGACCAATTGTCCGTGCGCGCGAAGATAGTGTGGAAGAGAAGTCGTTGAGCGTATTGTCGCCATCCACGACATGTAAGGGAACAACTCCATAGGATCGAGTCGCGGTCCTTCCAACGCCCGACGTGATAGAGATCTTGATCGGTGGTCGGACGGAGGAGTATATCGCATTCGTCAATGATGAGTTCGAAGACTTCGAGAGGGAACACGGCAGCTCCGTTCAAAAGGGACGTCATGTATCTCAATACGCTGCTTCACAAGTAGTGTCAGAGTATAATTATACCATGCATACTGATCTCGGCGTACCTGGTTTTAACGCAGCAACAAGTGAAAGGATGAAGAGGTGGAGAAAAGCGGCGCATCCACAGGGTGCAGCATCGTCCATATGTACTCCGAATCTTAAGAGAAAGGCAGTGCAATCATCTGTCAAGACTAGTGTCAACGCCATTTGCACGGGTGCACGCCGCGTTAATATACGGAACGTGACCCTGTTACCCACGTCGCATTGAACCTTGATTTGCGTCGATTCCGAGGCCGACCGTGCCAAAGGAAGTAAGCGAGCACTGATGTGAGGGTACAGATATACGATAACTGTGGTTCATCTTTAGCGACCGCGATACTTACAGAGTAGTAATAGCGGAGGATGCAAGTCTGCTGAAGTCAGTCTCACGACGTACCTGGGTATCTCGTGGTGCCGTTAGCGTGGAACCGACTGAGGAAGCTCAGGAGGATTCCAAACAAGTCCCAGACGTTATCCAGTACCTGTTGTGTTGACCAGGTCTCTAAATTGTGGGTCAAGTGGAGTGAACATGATCCGGAACTCAGACAAAGTGTTACATCGCCAACTCCATTATCTCCAACAGGAAGATCTAGAGATGGACGAGATAGTCTCCGTTGCCAGTGCTGACTATACATTCATGTGATGACAGAGCCTTCTGCCAAAAGCATCACGTATCAATGAACCCCCACCTCCGTTTCCTATACCAACCAGTGTCAGTAGAATCAACAAATCACTAAATGAAAGCAAACATGAAAAATGAAATCGAAGAATGAACACCATCGATCAACCACCAACAGCTGAAAATTTGAATATTAACATTGAATGAACGGGACGGGACGTACACCTGAATCACACCCTCCCTCCCCCCGGGCCCATACTCCACAACGCCCCGAGACAAACAAGCCCTTAACCACCCATTCTTCTCTGCTTCCTGCATGAAGGTACGTTTTGGAACGTCCAATATCGAGATTCGGAGTCGAATGAATGAGGGGAAGGATGGGGAAGTTAGGGTGTTGTCGAGGTGGTTCCAGGGGTAGGGGTGGGTTGAGAGTGTGGAAAGTAGTGCAGGATGTGGTGGCGATGCGTTCGGGTTTAGTGTTGCATTGGAATTTGGTGGTGATGCGTTGGGATTGTCTTGTTCGATACTGGGGTGGGTTTGGTGAGTGTGCGTGTGAGCGCTCTGGATACGACTGAGATTCCATATGTCGATATCGAGTTGGGTGAGCGGGGAGGGTGATGGGAGGGTAGTGAGCATCTGGATGATATCGTGGAGTGGAACGTCCGTGCAATGTATGCGACGTATATTGTAAAGTGAAGAGAGCGAGATATCTATAAGTTATCATGTTGAAACCGGTGGTTAACCACAAGCGTAATATTAATGCTTCATGTCAGCAATCCTGAATACATCAAAGTAGGCATTACGGATGCGACTAACCAGGGGGAAGACGTTCCAACTTCGATGAATGCCGCAGATTCTCCACAAGGTACAATTCACGAAGAGCATAACACCTCCCAACAACACCTCTCACACTCCTCATCACATCAAACCCATCCGCATAAAAGCACTCCAAGTTCTTCAACGATATCATCCCCTTCTCGAGTATCGGAACGATATGTGAATCTATGGTATCGCCGGTATACGCTGTATACGTCACAGACACTACTAACGACTTGAGGAGGTTGATTCCGTGTGCAGTGGGGTTGGGAGGGTAGTAGGAAGTGGGATTGGGTAACGTCTTGTACTTCACTTCGAGGTGGGTGAGATCCGTGAAAGGCGTAAGGGCGTTAAGCAAAAGCACGTCTTTACACTTCCGTTTCGTATCGACGTGTTCGAGATGTAGCTGCCTCACCTTCGGTCTCTGGTTCTGATTCTGGTTCGAGGTTGAATGGGAACGGGAACCAGAGCCAGTGGAGTATACTGTTAAGAACTTGTAAAAACTGCGCGGGACATACTGTCCTCCAGAATCCTTCGACATGATCCCAATAACCACAAGGTTCGGAAACCACTTCCCATGAAGCATGACCGGGACCCAACTCGGGTCCCCCCTACTCCCATCAATCACCAACGTTTTTACCAACCTCCCCAAGTCCGGTCTCTCCCTCACGATCATAGATAATTTATTGACAGAGCGATAAGATTGGGGCGAGGTGGTTGCGAATATAGTGTGGAAGAGGAGAGGCTGGGCTGTATAGTGCCAGAAACGGTTAGTGAGGGAACAGTTTGAGAGTGTTTGGAGACGGGTGAGGTATTTGTGGGTGGTGTAGAGAGGGAAGGAGGTGGGTGAGGTATGGCATGAGTGGATGATCATTGCGCAGATCTCGAGAGGGAGGGTGGGGGTGTTGATGGTGCGGGGAGGGTCCATGGTTGTGCTGGGAACTTGAAGAGTCAGTCGACACAGTTCCGAATCAAAGGCAAGGTCAGTTTAGGAATGGAGTTGGCGTACCGGAGATGGGGAGGTGTGGGGGACGACAGAAGCGGATGGGCCAGTCTTCAAGCTTCCACACGACTAGATGATGATCGACAGCCTTTCGGCATCATGGATATTGAGAGGCAATGCGAACACGAGGCCCATCATATCTTCATGAAATGCACGCAAAATCATGCAGGTCGTGGCCAGGCGGGGATAGAGCGCAATCCAGTAATTCACTTCGCCCTGTGATGTGTCCAGTATATGTACTAGATATGTTCGGGAAGAGCGTGATCTCTCGGGGGAGGTTATTGAGGCTACTAACCGACTGTGCTTGCTTGGTACGACGAAACTTCTTTCTTTACAAGGGGAGAGACTCGGCGAAGTACTGTAAGAGATGTTATCCGATTCCAAGGAGGCTTGATGAAGAACGGCCGTCCCTCGTCAACGGTCATACGAATAGAGCAACCCTTCATGGATACCCCAGAGTCCAACGCCAGTACTAGTATTCGGCAGCAAGATTGACCACAGGTCGCAGGTGCACAGATGTCCCAAGACGTAGCCAAACCAAACCAAAAATACCTCCAGCAAAATCGAGGAAAGTAACACATTGTAGCTGGAGGATCGGAAATCCGCGACGGAGACCAGACAATTTCGAAGTGAGTGAGGGAGAGAGGGAGGAGGACTTGGGGAAAGCCTGTAATCCATCGCCACCAACTTCAAGTGAGAAACGTGTTGTGGAGGTTAAGCACAGAGCTGGTACTAGTAGAGAGCGGGTAGAGAGCTGGTAGAGCTGCTACTGAGTGAGTCCACAGAAGGCTGGTTCTCTGCCTCTATAGTCTATAGACCCTATAGAGTGGGATGTCGGTGGGATGTCCCCTTGTGAGATTTGTGAGACAAACATTCACTGAAGAAGGCCTAGGAGGGTACTAAAGATTCGAAACTTTAGCTTGAACGAGTTCGAAGACACGGACTCAAACTCGAAGAGGAAACGGAGAGTGCATCACGTGACCCACGTGGCGGACGTTCCGAGGTTGCTCCGAGTGACATGTTTCCAAAGTTTGCCTGAACATCATGCATCATCGTCTAAATACACACCTACAATACAGCATCCACAAACGACGATGAGCTGAAGGGAAAGAAAAGGAAATAGCACTGAATAGATTCCCTAATACAATCTTTTGATAAGATCTTTTCAGCTAGTGCAAATCTACCGTGATGCTCTTCTACCTCCTTTTCAAACTCTCCAGGTCCGTTCCCTTCCGTTTCTACCAACCCAAACTTCAAAGTGACTAACCCGTCGTAGCTCCATCGTAGCCTACCTCTACCCCTTCTACGCCACGTACAAGACCCTCTCGCACCAACCAGCTTCCGAAACCGACCTCGAACGATGGCTCATGTACTGGTCCGTCCTCGGGCTGATCGCCACGCTCGAACACACAGCAGAATGGCTTCTCTCCTGGATCCCCTTCTACTACCTCTTCAAGACCATCTTCCTCTTCTACCTCGCCCTCCCACAGACACACGGCTCGTCATACCTCTACAAACAATACCTTCAGCCGTTCTTCGCGGAACATGAGAAAGAGATTGACGAGACGTTGGGTAAAGCGAAGGTGTTGGTGTATAACTGGCTTCAGAGCCTTCTACGGACCGCCTGGAACCACGTCGCGAGTACGCTTGGTCAACAACCTCTTTCTTCCTCCTCGTCTCAGCCAAATCCGCTGGACGAAGGCGGGATCACGGGGGAAGCGGCGGTGGGATCGGCTCAGCAGCCTACGATGCAAGACCCCCTGTCCGGCCCTGCGATGTTGGTGCAGACGTTGTGGAGGAGTTTCGGGCCCGGGATCGTAGCGAATGGGCTCGCGTTCTTCCAGCAGCAGCAACAACAACAACAACAACAACAACAACAACAACAACAGCCTCCCCTTACTGCGAATATCCAGCCGTACGATGTTACCCCGGACTCCCCGCCCCCTCCCTCGCCCGTGCTCATTCCCTCCCCCAACACCGCTGCTCCTACCTCAACTTCGCGTACGTCTTCAGCTTCATCCAGCTCCTTACGTGAACGTAAGACTTATGAAGAGGTCGAGGTACCGAGCGATTTTGAAGGAGAGGGGGAGGAGGGCGTCGGGCATGCTGTTAGACCTGGGGATAGCGAGAGGCGATCGAGTTGGTTTGGGTGGGGTGCGCAGGGGAAAGGGTATGGAAAGGTGAAGAGTGAGTAGGGCTCGAGATAATGGTGATAGATATTCGGTACGTGATGTGTATAACCTATTGCTTACACTTTCGTCTTTGAAGTCTTGCTCTCTGAATCGGATATTCTCGCTTTCTGCCAGTCACGACTTTGTATTCGAGTTTTTATTCATAGCATCTACATCTGCTCAAATCCTCCATACGAACATTCCCTGAATATCTCCCTACATCCTCTACTGCATCTCGCATTGGACTCAATCCTCGTGGATCCGACAATCAAGGAGCAACCTCAAATCGAAGGGTTCCATGGGAAGGCAGAGCTCAGCGTCCGATAACGGATACGCTGACCCAACCTTGTGACCTCAAGCTTCCAGCCTTCAGTCGGCCGAACGTGGCGCGTCATTCCTTCGAATTTTATCACCTTCCCCTACACATTCTGGGTACTGAGTACACAACAGCGTGCAAGTTATACAATACTAATACCACGTAAACCGGCGCAGTTGACCCTCCTTCTAACCACGTCAGAAACTTTGAAGCTCAGAAGATATGTGTGCTCAAAATGTCACGTTCGCGAACATTGGAAGCTGGGCAACCCGCAGGTGACGCGTCGCTTCCTTCGACTTCGGATTTCAATCACCTTCCTCTGTCAATTTCGAGCACTGGACGGCGTCATCTATTTTCGAGTACTGAATAGCGTACGACTGATAGAAACGGTGGGCGATGCCTCATACACGGCCTCAGTCACGACATCAAAGAGCTCTTGGATATATATATATATATGCGGGTCTGAATCATTGCTTGCAAAGTCAGACAATAGGTATCAAGTATTACATGGGTCTTAGCAGAGCTTTCAAAGTGATCGGAACCTCCAGAAAAAGCTAACGTTTGTACTCACTGGCACTCGCCTGACCTCTTCTGACTCAGATTGAGAGCGCAGGAATGAATCTACACTCACAGGTCGTCCCTTAAACCGATGATCCATTGCATTCGTATTGCCTCCGTTGACGTCTTCGAAGTAAGGATAACATGGGCTATGCACGTTCTGTAGTGCACAGCTATCCATTCACTGGCTGCCGCCAGTAGTATAATACAAGGTCCTCGGAGCTGATGGGTTGTTCCTCCCATACTTCCGACCTCTTTCTCCTCCCGTTTCTTTCGGTACGCCAAGTCAAATGCCTCTAGGACAAGCCTGACCAGTATCTCACCAACAGGAAAAGCCTCGAAACCAAGACTTCTTCGACCTTCAGTGCTAGTGGATCGTCGAACTGCAGACATCCCCGAGCTATGACGTTCCCCCTCGAGATCTTCGGGCTCATCATTCGCGAATGTTACGACTCACTGCTCATCGACTTGGGCCTGGTGAAGAAAGGCGCATTCGATGACTGGAAACTCCGTGCCCAAACTCTTTACAGTTGTTCACTAACACGTCGGGGATGGGATCGATACGCCAAGCCCCTTCTCTTCCACACCATCGTTGCTGCGACGGATGATCAGTCCTATCGCAAAATCCACGCATTAGCCAATATCATCCGAGAGCGGCCAGACATTGGCCGATTGGTCAAAACGCTCCTCATCGATGCATGCATCGGCGATCCTAGCTGGATCCCCGTCACCTTACACGGGAAATGGCTGCCGAACCTGGGTACTTTACTTTTGTTTTCCGAAGCGTACGAAGACAGTGATCACTGGGACCTGGACGATCCACAGCCTCATTCAAGTAATTGCATCGCACCACGGAGTTTCTACAAGTTCCTCGCGTCCTATCGTTCGGGTGTACGACAACTGCGGCTGTATCATGGCGTTTATGCTCATCTCCTCCATGAGTCGGATATTACAATGGCGCTACTTCATGCTCTTACGCAGTTGACCAACATCACGCACCTTGAATTAACCTACGACGCTGACCCTGGCCAGACAGTCCGTTATGCACGTAATCCTCCTGGGAGCAATACCCTTCGGTCACTTATCATCGACTATGTCGGCTTAAAATCCATTGTGTTGAATAGGCTCATCACTCCTGCAGTCGAAGCGAATATGTCCTTGCAAAAGCTAGAATTACTCTACTTGTCCTCGTCGAAAAGGATCCAAGGCCTCAGGAACCTCCTCTGCTCGTGTTCTCTGTCACTTCGTGAACTACACCTCGACCAAAGCGACTACTCAACTAGTGAAGCTGGCTATGCCACTCGTTCGTTGTTCTCTTTCGATTCTACGTAATTTGTGCCCGCCAGACTGACTATAATATCGTCAAAATAGACTTCTCACTCTCACCTCTTCGTAACCTACGTCGAATCCGACTCGAAGAGCTATACCCATTCGATACCATCCACCTCCTCTCCACCCTCGTAACACCCTCCACACTCACCCATCTCGTTTTAACATACCGTGACAAATACTACGATGGTGAACAGCAAGATGGTATCAGCATCGAGTTCCCCTGGGAGGACCTGGACGAAATCTTAAGTCTTACAGCCTTCCCATCACTCTCGGATGTTGATATATACAAGCGTCATCCTAGTGGAGACCTACCGTGACTCTCGTCGCTTGACGACAAGATCGAACTCAAAGTAACAGCTCAAATTAATACTAACTGTATTCATAGGGTATATTCCATTCTAGCTAGCTACCAATTGTGAAATCTAACTACAACCTAAGGACTGAGTCCAATTACCAGGCTGCCGGCGGGGAACTTCCGTGATCAAGGCTGAGTCTAGCACTCCAAGGACTATGAACTACATTGGTCCACGATCTGCTGGGGGATAACGAGTTGGGTCGAGTTTGACGGTAAGCTGTTGATTTGCATTGACAAGCCCGAGGCCATATGCCAGGCAATATCTAGCGGAATAAAGCGAAGTCAGCACTTGTCTCCTTTTCCAGGATGACGGTAACTAGTACTTACGACAATGAAGAGCCCATACGCCAGCTATTTCCACTATTAGAGTCGTACTGGGCTACACAGAAAGAGGGAAAACTCACGGTTATCTGTGATGAAACGTAGCACTGTCCAACTGAATGCCGGGATCAAGACTGTATCGCGCCGAAGGGGGTTTTTAGTGTTGAGTGCTGTCCCGTTGTATCGACCAGCTCCGGTACCCATTCTACTCTCAATGATCAGTTCACTAGAGCACGGGTCTAAAGCGCAATGGGTACTCACATCCAAGGTCGATGTCCATGGAGATGGAAAGGATGATCGCCGTCGTCTAAGTTGTTCTACCCGGAACACATTTGAGCTACCGAACACGGTCCGCGCTATAAAGATAACTAGGTACGTACGATGATCAAGTCGACAGTTTGGATCGTATCCTCCGTGATCATGAACTGAGTCGAGTTCTGCAGACTACCACCTTCAGGAGCGTACGAAGCTCCATCTTGATGAACGGTAAGCAGCGTTGAGGTTCCGACAAGCGGTTCCCAGCTCTGCGTTCACCAGTCAATCGATACTGAGGTAAAGGCTACGCGAGACGCACCGTGGTATTGAAGAATGCCAGGAATCGTCCGTCTGTGGTGTTCTCCATAGCTACTTTGACGGTATATTCCCTGGGAGCACAAAGAAATGCGTCTCAACAATAGTATGAAAACGAAACATTGGAAGCTGGGTACCTGCTACGATTAGGCGGCACGTCCGCAACGGCGGGAACGAGGAACGTAGTGTTCATATCCCGCAGTTTCTTCCCCGGTCCAGGATCTTTCTGCGCAACCGGAAGCGCAGGAGCATCTTGTGCGTTCGAATACCTGAGCACGAAATCATTTAATAAATCACAGATAAACAACAAGAGGTGCCAACGACGTACTTGAGCACGCCTCGAATATCGACGTTCTGCCCGGTAACGTTATACGTGAACATATCCGTTTGAATCTCACTTCTCATCCAGTACGTCCCGTCGGATTGGGTACCGTTCGTGCGTATCAGGACGGAGTAGCGTTGAGCGACTGCGATGGTGAGTCCGGAGACGGTGTAGGGTTGGACGAGGGTTCCATCTGCTTCTATTATTGTGAGGGGGTGATTGTCGATTGAGAACCGGATGGAGGCGAACGAGCCTGTGTTGATCAGGCGGAGACGGTATCTGGAGTATCGTCAGTATGTGGTATCTGTAACACAGGGGTTGGCCTACGTTTTGTTCGGGTCTACAGTGAACTGTGGAGGAAAGGCGTCAGTGATTGCTGAAATTGTGTCCATTAGCGATGCTCACGTTGAAGTGATCTCCGCCTTGACCCCATTGACCCACTCCGTTCAAAGTCTATTCCCCCGGCATCCTTGTAAGCATCACGAAAGAACACAAAAATAGAGAGACATACGCCACCATCGGGCACAGGCTCATCTCCAGGTGTCCCGTCAATCCCGTTTGGCTACGTTCGGTCCCGATGAATGAGAACCACAAGACCAAAAGGCGAAGAAGAAGGTAACGTACAGAAAGATACGCAGCCAGAAGCTCAGTGCTAAATGTATGATACCAGTCGTTCACCTGAACCACCAGGTCCTGGTCCCATGAGGGGAATCCCTTTGGAGCAGGGTCAGTGGGGTACACGATCAGCGCACCGGAGATGCCGTCCGTGTATTGAGTTGAATCTGTAAGGTTGAGAAGACGTCAGTTGAGTTGATAGCGTTCATGAAGAGAAGAAGAGGTACGTACAATCTGTGAAGAGTGAGTCTGTTTCGTTGCACGTTCGTTCATGAAGATGTCATACTTACGAGCACTGTTGAGAGCAGCATTAGTGTCTGAGTCGATAGCATACGATAGATTCGGGTAACTTACTGCCACCAGGTCGTCCCAGAGAACTCGCCGAGCGTAAAGCTAAGAATGTGTCGTAAGCATAGGTTGATGCAATAAGAATAAACGACTCACTTGTACACTAAGAACTGACCTGGTGGTATGCCACATTCTGTAATGCCAGCCGTTCCGTCATAGAAGTTTGTTTGGTTTTGAAACTGCGCGCTTGATGTCAAAGGGTCGTCCGTGGCTCGCAAAACTGATACTCACCAGCCCGTGCCAATGAATCGAACTGAAATACGCAAGGTCGAAGGTCAAGCGTATTGCCAATCGGTAACAACGTGCTTCGTACTTACGTCACGTTCTCCAGGTGGTTAGTAACATTCACAATAATTCTGTCCCCCTGATTAGCTTCGATCGTAGGGCCGGGGTACATCCCTATCAGCATGAGACGCCTTCGTCAAAAGTGCCAATTTGCAAAAGATACATTCGTGACCCACCGTTAACTACGAGCATGCGCTTTTGAACTCCATCGGGAGCGCCGACGAGTTCCGAGATTGTGAAAAAGAATGTGCGGGTCT
>MU275523.1:0-14412 GCA_022160315.1 Panus rudis PR-1116 ss-1 | reverse complement strand
AATCAATGATAAAATCATAGATAAGATGAAGATAAAAGATAAACATAGCCTCGTTTCAACCTGAAACCCATTTCCATATACGGCATATGTTCAACAGCATCGTACATAAGCTATATTCTCTGCTATACCGGTGAACTCGCCTGCCCGTGACGAAGTTGTCTGGAGTCGCAGCAGCAAGCTGTTATCTCGATCTTGGATCGGTCGAGACCTACAAAGCGGCTTTGTATAGCCGAGACAGCTTCAACGATTTGTTCGTCTCCTCGAGTCACTCGAGTCGTTCCTGAACATGATGTGCAATGAGGTGGCCATCACGACGACATATTGCAACGAAGGGATAAAAACCCACACTTGAACTCGCCAGAAAGCACCTCTCCTTCTGCCTCGTATTCACGCCTCCTCAAGGTGAGTCCTTGAGACAAAGCGCGATCATAGCATGAACTGACCTCCCATTGATCTATGATTCCAGGCGGCCTGGGATCTGACCTTCTTTTTGCTCGTCACTCCTTAAATATCCGTCTTCGAGATGATCCCATCCGCTTCAGCAATCTTGCTTTTGGCAGCTGCGTTACCTTGTACGCATACGTCCTTTTGAACTAGAGAGAGGTAACTGACGTGAGCCGAATACTGACAACGTAGATACCACCGCGCAGACCTCGCTCTTCATCCCTGGTTTCGATCCGCAACCTCTCTCTGTGAGCCAGGTCGGTGCAGGCTCTGACGGCAAGACCACTTTTGCTATTGTCCCTGGCACTCCTAGCGGCACATTGCAAGACATTGGGTTGATTGGAACGGGTAAGTACCTAGGTACTTCGATGCAGCTGACTTGCTAACCGTTAGCGACAGCGACACTTATTGTTAGCCCTAGTCAGGCAGAAGTGATCTATGACGCAGGGGTTGTTAGCTTAACAGAAAATTGCGCGATCAATGGCGATACTGCTGACTGCTCAGTCGTCGGCGTAGCAGACGGCACTACTACCACTTTTGTGACGACAGAGACCATTACGCCGTTCGAGGTTCAGGGAGCAGGGGGAGATTCAGTCCCTGCCAGTGTTACGCCAGCACCTACCTCTTCTGGTACTGGTGCCAGTTCTACTCAGGCCAGTGGGTTTTCTACGACAATCTCGCAATCCTCTTCCTCGTCGTCCAATACTGGAAGTGTGGCAGCTTCTCCCACCTCTGCTGATACCAATGGCGCCTCGTTCTCAAGCATCTCGCCTTGTATCCTGGGGCTCATTTCGGTCTTTGCTCTATGGTCATTGAATTAGATGGATTTGGGTCGGGGAAAATGGATCGTGTAATTGTAGAGGGCTTCACTTCGGTCATGCATGCATAGCCGGAAACTACTATTGCACATTAGGTTCGGTGAACTTGCATAAGTTAGGATGGATCTTATCGATCCTCAGGCTATCGTTTCGTTCATGGGCCTAAGACACCTGCAGTTTGTCGTTTTTATGCTCTGGGTGCTATATTATATTCCTCGGCGTGACAACCGAATCATAAAGCTCTGGTAATCACCAGCGATTTGACTCTCTCAAGCTTCGAAGCCGACCACTATCCTTCAACCAAAAGTGTGAGTTCAAGGTGTAGCTTTCTATGTGGATACACCCTCCTTGCTCGGTACGAATTTGCGTCCAGCATAAAGGTCCTAGGCTGCTAAATTGAACGTCAATGGAGTACACAAGGACTACGCTCGGTGTGCGGCATTAATGTTAGAGTAATGGTTCGGACATACAGTACCCACTTACTTCACGTTAGCAAGACCTTCTGGCACGTCGCGGTTGGCGTCCAACTTTGCCAATGTATTCCCCCGCATACACAGCCGCCACAGACAGACTCGTCTAAGAGTGCGCAAGCGCAAGGCGGGACATAACAATATGAATGAATATTGGTGGGTGAAGCGGCGATGGTAGCTCATTTGTGACGCATGACGTGTCACAGTCGCGTTATCCGACGCGTCTGAACGTGACAGACGCGAGTGTGACTGGTCCCAGTTAGGGCCATGTTAAGTCGGCCAAAACAAGAAACAAACGGCCATTATATTCCTGCACCCTTATTCTTCGCTTCCGCTTCGACTCTTGTATCTATAACCCTCAAATACCACAACTAGTCGCCAACCTGTGTATTCCATAATACCCCGATACACCGCCTGCTCCTACTCAGCCTCGAAACTTTGCTGCATCTCATTCATTCGAATCATTACTGCCTCAAGATACTCTCATGGCCGGATCTCATACCAATGGTGGCACTGTACTTGGAAAGCGCGCCGCAGCGGCAACAGCCTTGAAGCTAGCTGCGAAACAACTGGAGAGTTCCGATGAGGATGCGGACGCAAACGAGGAGTTCTCTCGGAGAGCTGCGCGACCTCACAAAAGCCGTTTGAAGGGTAGAGCATCTAATACTTCTGCTAGCAATTCTCTCGCTAGTCAGGCGCGGAAGAGGCCAAGCATTGACGCAAGAGACCATCCGCCTGCAAGATGGGACGACGACATGGAGCTGACACCGCTCTCGTCTCCAGAGTTGCGTACAGATCTATCCTTGTTGCCTGTTGCACTCAACGGCCACACTGTACCCGACAATAGAAAGCAAGACTCCGATGAGCACCCTATTAATCCCGCTCCTCTATTGGAATCGTCGTCTCGACCCGTACCTGTGCGAGAATCTTCATATATCTCGATTTCCTCTGGAGATGAAGATCCTTCTAGTGAAGATCACCATTCACCTGGAAGCATTGTCTGGGTTCGAATCAACACTATGGGTGATGTATCATTCAAAGAACAAGGCACCATGTGGTGGCCGGGCAAGGTAAGGACGGGTTTGGTAGCCAGACTATCTAGTGCGAAAGTAACCCTTCCATTCTTGCTAGGTCACGCAGAGCAGGCCTCTCGTTGTTTCGCTTTTTGGACGCAGCCCAGGTTCCATCGCAGAGGACAGGAAACTCCACGTAACCCATCCATCCCCATTGAATGTGCTTTCCTTGACCGAATCTGGTCGCAGCCTTCGATTCAATCCGAAAACCTATTCGAATCTCACTAAACGCGGTCAGCCCTCATCTTCACCCCCGAGCAAGCGTCAAAAACTCCATGACAGCGATTTACATTCTCGGTGGGAGGATGCCTTCCAACTCATGCTCGAATATGACCGAGTGAATAATAATGACGGTCTGCCTCGATTTCTCTCATTTTATAGGCATAAATCCCCATCCTCTCTTGCCGACGATTCTGACGATTCCGTGGACGTCCTAGAGCAAGATGATATAGACGATGATGATGAACTTTGGATACCTCCTGAGGCAAATCCGCTGTACGAGATTCCTGGAGAGCATGTTCTGGCGAAGGAAAAATCAGCCTTGACACAGTACTGGCCCGGAAAGATTATGGAATACATTCCACCTAAAAACCGTAGGGGAAAACCAGCATACCGGATATTGTTCTTCGATGGCACAATGAAGAATCTGACACCGGACCTGTTCTTCGTTGAGACAGACCCAGGGTTCAAGGATTGCATTGTATGTTTCGGATCATCACTCTTCACTATATAGCGACTCATAACAAATGTCTCATGTAGCTTGGTGAGGATGAAGCCAACTACGGCTTGGACGAACGCGAGGATGTTGATACTATTCCCGACGTCCCGCCGGACGACTTTTCTGAAGAAAGTCTGCGTGCGACAACACCACCACCCCTCCTTCCACCACCCAACGATTTCGCATTCGCCTTCACTATTGACGAACAACTGGAGTATGTGAAGCCTGTTCTCACTGCGATACTCGAAGAACGCTATGAGCCAGCCAGGAGGCGGCATGATGCGTTCATGAAGAGCGAGGCCACTCGGAAGGTTGTCTGTGATGCCTCGCATGATCAAGGTGAACTGAGTGCGAAAGAAGTTGAGATGCTCGATGGGTATATCCGGAGGTGGGTGCGTCGAAGACTGAGAAGGGTCGAAGCGGGGTACCTTCCAATTAACAACTCGCCTCCGTCTCAAGACCATGGGGACAACTCTGAACAAGAATGCACCGTTCAGGTATGCAGTCCGAGCGCATAGATGCATATCCGTGTATTGACGTCGCTTTCTAGGATCATGACGCTTCACCACTTACGTTGCGACTTCCTCAATCCCCGGGATCCGACGCTGCAGTGAGTCACAGCGACCATACTCCGTGTTCTCTTCTTGATTGTCCAATCGGTTTTAGACGGAGATACTCTCGGATGCTACTCTACCTCCAGGTTCCTTTGTGTCTCTATCTAATGACTCTCACAATGTGGGTTCTGATGGCCACCTGCATTTCCCTGCGCTGACAAATGAATATAGGATGTGGAGGATGGTGTACCTAATGAGGCACTGCACGCACAGATAGAACGACCAGATGCGCAAACTCCACAGGTGAGTACCCGCATCTGTGAGAGACATTTGCGCGTTAGTAAGGCCGTAACTTAGGACAATGTCACTTTCGAGTGTCCGCCACCAGAACAAGCTCTACCGTGCGATCAAAAGGTATGTCATGATGCACTATACAAAGTACGACTATTTTAAACCTTGGTCTAGGTGGTCGTACCTGAAACTGCCGACGGCCACCCATCGTCAGGGGATAAGCCTTCGAACACGCGTCGAAGGAATGGCTTCTACTCGTTGTCGGAAATTGAGCAAATAACGGTGAGCTCTCATCGACGACATCCGCTTAGATCGCGGAGCAGACATAGTTGATATACATTTGCGTCAGTATTGCACAAATATCCTTCTCCCAGAGGCCGTCTTTCAGATACTGTTGTGGCGTTCCGGACTGCGCCAGTCGTATGAATTATTATCGGATGGAGAAGAAGAACGCTTGCGTGAACTCGGAATGCAGAAAGCGCAAGAAGGGTACTGGGTACAAGAAATCGTTCTCTACAAGCGTGGTCTAAACCGCGAAATGATTTCCCAGCGTAAAGTCGCCAGAAGAGACGGCCGGCCAACAACATCGAGACTACGTTCTGGCCGCCTATGATGCTCGAGTCAATTCTTGTTCCTGGTGTGCTGCTCAGTGTGCAATAGAGGAACGACGTCTGCTTCCTGTACTTGCCATATATTTCTCACTCGAATGTAAGTAGTACCTAATCTAATTATACGTGGTAGTCACACTGTTCTTGGGGACCTGACGCCGTCACGCCCATGGACGTTGGGAAATAGTTTTGAATGTTAAGTACTAGTAGCGCAACGTAAAGTGTTGCAAACATTATTTCATATTCACGTCCATGAGCAAGGTCCGAGCAATTCTAAGGAAACAGTACGTGCTTGTAACTTATAATAAATGTTGTCGTGATCCAAATCCTAGCGTAAGTCCGTGAACAACCATATACTGCATACTACTTCCGAACACCCTCCATTCATTTGAGCAACTCCTCGCCTTGAAGCCTATTACATACCCCGACTTTAACACAGCGAAGTTGCATTGAAGTCGGATTCTGAGTTCTCTGTACCTTGAGAAGAACTATCTGCGCTGCAACCCTACATGAGCCGCCACCCACGTCCTATGAATACTTCAAGACGAACAAATGGGTACCACGGCATCCCACGACGATAAAAGGTGTGCGCCTGAGCCAGCCCGTGAACCATATGGTGTAGCGAAGTGGGCTGTGCAGCGAGGGGAGTCTCCTATCTCGACGGAGCTATGTGGTCCACATCCGGCGGGAGTGGCATCTGAACGAACTAGATACTTCCTCCCAGGCAACAAGCAAGCACGGATACTGCATCCGCGATGACCTTCTCGAACTATATACTCGACAGATGGTGGCGTGGGCAGTCAGCATTCAAGCTCCCACTCGGACATCGGTGGGTAGGCATCCCATATGATGTTACCGAGGTTCAAGAACGTTCGTGACAGATATCTGTTCCTCCACGATGACGCGGGAGCGACGGATGGCAGTTTTGAAGGAAGCGTATTATTGTTGTATATAGCAAGTCGTTTCCACCGAGGGCATCAAAGTCATTAATGGTAGCCGATGATTCTAGGTTCAATATTAGATCGAGGATAAGCTGCCATTCGCTCGTGTGACCCCTTGTCTCGGTACGGAGGACAAGTCGAGACGGGATGAATTCCTAGAGCGTGAGGTGAGAGACAGCAAGCTACCGTTGGATACCATGCTGCCGTCGTGAAGCCGGGGAGAACCAGGTACATACGACGTAGCTGCACCGTTCGCCATGGATAGGTCCGTCATTGAGTTCAGACCAACAGGTGATTTCGGTGTGGGATACGAGAATGATCGGTGGATAGGAGAAACACGGTGAGGAGACGATTGACCGGACCGTGGAGGGCCGTTCACAACCAAAGGAGAGGGACGCGACGCGCGCGCCCCAGAAGATGGCATCCGGGACAATGGGTCGAGCATGTTGGAGAAGAGGCGCGAGGTGGGCGAAGAGGGTCGTTGAGGAACGCCGTTCAGAAAGCGACCTTCCTCCATTGAATAACCCTCAGGGAAACACATCCGCTCTCTTTTCCGTATATTGCGGCGCAAAGTGCCTCGTATCCGATGTCGTAGCCGGTACAATGTCGCCCCAAAGACAGACACGACGATCACGTAGAAGAGAAAGGCAACGGGAGAGAATCCTAGTGAGTGGCGCGTTAATGACGGCGGTAGACGATGTGAGATATGGTCTTCGATAGCATCGAAGTCCAGGAAAGGGGGGCGTATGGGTTTGATTGGCGAGCTCGGAGTGTCAGGAAGATCATCTAGGGGGTCTCCTAGAGGTCGCGCTGCTGTACTCAACGGCGGGACCTCTTTACTCGCCTCTAGGACCATTTTCCCGAGTGTCCAGCTGATGGCAATGTCGCCGACACTATCTAAAGATTGGAACGTGGGCCGACCCAAACCTTTGTGTTGGGCCTGCTCAGCAACCTTGTCCCCATCCGTCGTTTTGTTCCCTGCAGGGTCCACAATTCTGGGTAGACCGATGCCTTCATGCAAGACGTTGACGAGCCAGGCAGCCTTGAAGCATTGCATCTGCAGACGACCAACTTCAACCTTGTCTCCCCACTTCCCAGTCCCGACAACTTGGCCATTCTGTTCGACTTCGCCATCACCGCCTAATTGCCCTTTCTGACGGGATCGTTCATGCTCCTGCATGATGCTCGACCATTCTCGACCACAGAATTCAGATGCGGCGCGCTCATATTGTACAAAGTCGTATGGCCCACCCAGTCCAAAAATATGTTCTGAGGAGTACCAGTACTCCGAGACGCCGATGAAGTGGGATGCGGAGAAATCTATCCGCGGAACATGTACCCCATTGAATAGGCATGGAGAGTCTGGGCAGGGGGCGTCCTTATTCAGAAGTGACGAAGTTTGTTTGAGGCATTGTTCGAAGGAACCAGTGCCAATGAACGTATGACGCGCCTTGGAATGTTCATCCGCAGAGGAAGGCTGAACCGGAGACTCCGTCAACCTCAGGTCCTTGGGCAAACAAGGGTCTGTGATCACATGGTCCGCGTTTGGCGAAGCGTGAAGCATGGCGCGGTTTGCCTCATAGTCATTGATGATCTGGCCGACGTAACGCTCCCGTGCCTGGTTTGTACCATAGCCCAGCCAAGTGGTAACAAACACCTGGTGATGTATTTCCTTCCCGTTAAGTAGACGTAACCGGACGTCTATGAGGTTGTGCGATTTTTCGCGTTCCTCTTTGTTAGGCTCGAATGCAATCTGCGTAGAGGCACCACCCATGTCCAGGAAGCCGTATGTAGTGCGCTGATCGTCTGACCCCGAGAAACCGTCCATTAGATAGTTGACAGCGATCCAACCGAACAGTCCCTCTTCTTCCCCAGTGATGATACGCACGCTGGAACCACAAGGTCCAGCGGGAGAAGGGTCGTCTATGCGAAAGTGTGAATGGAGCTTGAGGAAATTACACGTTTCCTGGAGCACACGGGCTTGTTGCGTCGGGGTCAAGAGACGCATTCCCGCCGTAGCGAGGAGGAAGAGAGGTGTCTCCGGTTGCAATGACGGTGGTATTTGTGTCCTAGCATGCTCCAAAAGAGGTGCCAGGTAAGCGGCAACACCTTCTGGATTATCTGCAAAGGATGACAGACCTATTTCACGAGAAGGTGAGTTCGCACCAACCTTCGCCGGTCTCTCAGGCGGACTCACCTGGCTCCACCTTTGTCACCCAGTGTTCGCCCTCTCTAACTCCTTTCTCTACTGTAGGCAATACGTTGAGGGAGTCTCCAGCCTTCTCGTATTGAGTCGTCCGGGGATCCTTCCAACTGTATATCTGCAACCTCGAACCGGAAGACCCAGCATCAATGACAACGCCGAATCGTCGCGAAGCCAACCATGAGTCGACGGCTGTGGGAGGAGGCATTTGTCGCCTGAGCGATTCTCAACACCGAATGTTGGAGCTTTGCTCTAAGGCCGAGTAAGTAGGAGAAGAAGTCAATGATATGGTAGAGGTGAACTGGAAAGCGTTCAGTAGCCGATCACTGTGAAATTACGGGGTGCGTGACAGTGGTAACGCATTACATTGCCATATTTGGCATGCTTATATCCTGATATGGCTGGTACGTGACAGATCTGGCACTGACTTTTGATCTTGTAAGCGAGATCATTACCGTGACCTTTCTTTCAAACTTCACTACTGTAGCTTCACTCCTTTTCTTATCCGCCTTCTGTGCTCGCAAGGGCACTTTGTCGCTTCACGGGTGTCTCTCTATATGAGAGAGATATTTAACTCTTGAAGTGCGAAAACATAGAACGTCATGGTGCAGAGAACAAAAACTGACGGTAAGCACGATCCTCGGTTTCTTTCGCAGAGGTAACTGAACCAATTGAGGCTAGGCCCTTCACAGGCTGAACAGCTACTTCGAGTCACCTCTGGCATTGCAGCGGAGCTTATCAAGGCTCACGATGCAAACCAAACGGTCTCTCTCAATGAACTCCGCGCAAAGATGAGCAAGAAATTCGGCTATGGCGGTGTACCTCGACTAGTCGACATCATCAGTGCTATCCCGGACGACTACAAGAAGGCTTTGTTACCCAAACTGAAGGCACGGCCTATTAGGACCGCTAGTGGTGTGCGTTAATACATGACTTGTTGCAGCACTGTCGAGCAAACTGACAGGCAAGTAGATTGCTGTGGTAGCAGTAATGTGCAAGCCTCATCGATGTCCGCACATTGCCATGACCGGAAATATTTGTGTTTATTGCCCCGGTGGTCCCGACTCCGACTTTGACTACAGCACGCAAAGCTACACCGGCTACGAGCCAACGAGTATGCGAGCCATTCGTGCGCGATATGATCCTTACGAGCAAACACGGGGGCGGGTGGAGCAATTGAAGAGTCTTGGGCACAGTGTGGATAAGGTGGAATTCATTGTCATGGGAGGGACTTTTATGAGCATGCCAGAAGATTATCGGAACAAATTTATCGCACAGTTGCATAATGCACTGTCTGGATATACCGGGCTCGATGTCGATGAAGCAGTTCGGTGAGTAGGTTTCAATCTTCCCTTGTGCCATATGTTTAACCATTCGCAGATACTCGGAGCAGAGCAAATCGAAAGCTATCGGTATTACTATCGAAACACGTCCCGACTACTGCCTGAGGCCGCATTTGAGGTATGCACTGCCAAGTGTTATATGATCGCTTCTGACTCTATGATTTCCTTAGTCAAATGCTGCGATACGGATGCACGCGTCTGGAGATCGGCGTTCAGTCTGTATACGAAGACGTTGCAAGAGATACCAACCGAGGACATACCGTACGGGCTGTCACTGAGTCGTTCCATCTTGCCAAAGATGCCGGCTTCAAAGTGGTAGCACACATGATGCCTGACCTCCCCAACGTGGGCGTGGAACGTGATCTCGAGCAATTCAAGGAATACTTTGAGAATCCTGCTTTCCGAAGTGACGGTCTGAAGATATATCCCACGCTTGTCATCCGAGGAACCGGTTTGTATGAACTATGGCGAACTGGAAGGTACAAGAACTACACACCGAACGTTCTTGTGGACGTGGTTGCGAGGATATTGGCTTTGGTTCCTCCATGGACGCGGGTCTACCGGGTACAGAGGTATGCAGCTGAACGTATATATGAACACTATCCCAATTAACAGTATCGGGTAGAGATATTCCACTACCTCTGGTCACTAGTGGATGCGAAAACTCCGGTAACCTTCGGGAGCTCGCTCTCAATCGCATGAAAGACTTCGGTGCCGAGTGTCGCGATGTTCGCTTCCGGGAAGTCGGCGTACGTCCGTTCCGTTCAGATATATTGTTTCTGTACTCACAGCCAATTACCACTCAGATACATGAAATTCACCACAAAGTTCGACCAGAGTCTGTCGAACTTCTACGTCGGGATTATACAGCCAACGGCGGTTGGGAAACATTCCTGTCGTATGAAGATCCGGAACGAGACATCCTCATCGGCCTTTTGCGTTTGCGTAAGTGCTCCGACGAAGGAACATTTAGGCCGGAGCTGGTGAGAAGGCCTGAAGGCGGATGTAGTATCGTGCGGGAACTGCACGTATACGGAACTGCTGTTCCTGTGCATGGACGAGATCCAACAAAATTCCAACATCAGGTGAGGAGTCACATGACATGGACTCTCGCTGAAAGTTAAGCTGACTTTTCGCAGGGCTTTGGTACGCTATTGATGGAAGAGGCTGAACGGATAGCGCGCGAAGAGCACGGAAGTGTCAAACTGGCTGTCATCTCCGGTACGTCCATGTCTTATAGCTTCGTTGTGGACGTACGTCACATGCTCACGGGCACTTGTGCAACAGGCGTGGGTACCCGTGACTACTACAGACGACTCGGATACGAATTGGATGGACCATACATGAGCAAGTCCTTGGTGTAGCGATATTTCTGTTGGCCACATGTTTTTCTAGCACATATTGTTGTATTTCTATCATCTCTTATAGTCCGATCTAGAGTATTCCAGATGCTGAGAACGGGTCTACAGAGCAGTGCAGTTGCATAAATTGTTGAGGCTTGCGCATTACATTGTATGCTCCGTAAGTTGTTGAGAGATTCCGGAGACACTTCACCGCAACCCGGTGTTTGAATGTCATGCTGCGCATGCGCCTTGACTGCGGCCAGAATGCGACAGAGGAGTATTTCTGCCGCGTAGGGGTCTCTATGGCCTGCGGCGATTTGTTGAGGAGATTTCGCCCGGATGCCAAAGGTGAAGACCGTGAACTTGATGAACTTGAGGAGCTGCCTAGAACGGCGACTACGGGGCCATCCGAGAAAAGCGCCCATTTTAGCGGTACATATAGATGGTAGTCGAGAACTTCACCGCACAACCTAGAGTTCGGACACGTCGACATCTTCTTCAAAACCTCGCCATATCCCCCTCTTTTTATTCCGACTTGGCTCCGTCGCGTCCCTTTTTATATATCTCGCTCATAATCCAGCCTCTTCCTCTCCTCCGCTACGTTGAGACAGGATGTCTGGCGTGAACAGTCCCGCTGTTGTGTCCCAGGCACAGAACAATGGGTTAGGTCTCGATTACATGTTCAAACAAATTATGGATGCAGTTCAGAAATCGGTAGGTTCTATTTCGTGATAGAGAACATCCTGGCTGATCATCATGCCTTCCCATAACAGCGTGCAGAGATTGCAGAACTCAGATCCGAATGCCACGAGCTCAGGCAAGCCAACACCAGTCTTGAACGTCAGATAAAGGAGGGTCTGAATGTAAGAGATGCCACTTTACTCACATACAATGTGTTCTAACGTGAGCCCCAATGTCGTGACAGGGAAATGGAAACTCGTCCAGATTGGGTACCGGATTCAACACACCCGCCCCAAGTAGCCCACAGCTACGGGCAAAGTCCCCTTTCCTAACCCCGACTTCCATCCCTACTTTGGCTGTTCCCCCGAGCATCCACGTCCCTTCCCCTTTGGGAGACAATGCTCTGGCTTCGTTCCCGTTCGAGCGTGATATCCCCGGATTCTACGTTGTCATTCCAGCTGGTGGTGCTGGCACGCGTCTCTGGCCACTTTCTCGCGAGGAGCACCCTAAGTTCTTGCTCGACTTGACTTTAAAGGGTCGTTCGCTGATTCAAGCGACTTGGGATCGTCTTCTCCCTCTTGCCTCCGCCGCCCGCACAACGATCGTCGCCGGCCCTGCACACGTCAAGAGCATAACCGAACAGCTCCCCGATCTCCTCCCACACAACCTATTCTGTGAACCTAGCGCGAAGGATTCCATGGCCGCCATCGGTCTTGCCGCGGCGATATTGGCCAAACGTGACCCTTCAGCGATTATTGGTAGTTTTGCGGCCGATCACATGATTTCCGGTGATGATGCATTTTTGTCGGCCGTCGCAGAAGCTGTCGAGGTCGCGCGTCAAGACTACCTTGTCACCATTGGTATTGCTCCCTCGCATCCTAGTACTGGATTCGGTTATGTTCGGTTGGGCGAGAAACTTAGCATGGACGGCGCCCCGAACGCTCGCCTGGTGTCGAGTTTCAAGGAGAAGCCAGATGCACGTACGGCAGCTGCATACATCAAGACGGGTAACTACCGCTGGAATGCGGGTATGTTCGTAACGAAGGCTACCTTCTTGATGGATCTGCTGAAGGAGTACAAGCCCGAGCTGCATGAGGGTCTTGAAAAGATTGCCGCCGCATGGGATGATGAGAAGCTGAGGCAGCAAGTGCTGAACGAAGTTTGGCCCAGCTTGGAGAAGATCGCTATTGATAACGCGGTCGCTGAGCCCGCTGCGATGGACCGTAGAGTCGCGGTTGTTCCGGCTACTTTCGGTATGTGGATATAGTCTTTTCTCCCCTGACATGAAAATAACCTCATTCTCATCTAGGTTGGGACGATGTCGGAGATTTCTCATCCCTCGCAGATCTGCTCCCCGCGGAGGCCAACCAACCCCGCATCCTCGGCGACAGTGGCCTTGGTGAGAACTTCGTCTTTCTACGTCAGTGTCACGTATACCCACACTCTTCCTCTAGTCTTGACCGACCAGGTTGCCGGAGGCATAGTCGTACCCGGTTCGGGACGACTCGTCTCCTTACTCGGTGTCGACGATCTAGTTATCGTTGACATGCCTGATACGTTGCTTGTGACCACTCGTGCTCGTTCACAGGAGGTGAAGCGCATTGTGAAAAAGTGTCGCGATGCTGGCTGGAAGACTCTGCTGTAACAGCGGTAGGAGCCCGTGATGATATGATTGGTTCACTCACTCGAAGCAGGACTTCATTGGCGTCTTTCCATGGAAGGACAAATCACTGTCTGTCGCCGGTTTGTTGAAGTGTTCACCTTTTCTCGGACAAGACTCCTTTTAGTGTTGGTTGTGGCAAATTCCGTTGTGGCAACTTCCTCGATTGCAGTTTAATACTTTTTGCTTAGGTTGTTGGTGTCTTTCTGGTTTGGATATATCTTAGCATGGACCTATATTCTTTCGTTACTCCAGACTTTTGTCATAGTGAAAACAACAATGAACAATGAACAGTACCCCTCTACATGTCATAATGTATCAAGGATGCTTTGTCGAGCACTCCTATCCCTGGTCAAGCCGCATAACTATTCTTGCTATTAGGAACGAAGCGACATTCAAGTTTGCTCATATGAAGCATGAACATGCCATGGATTGGCCCGTCTTGTTGCTTCGTGTATTGATGACGAGGTTTGCTTGAGGTCTCAGTGCGCTACTTCAGGAACTGGGGAAGACGTGAGGATGGCCAAGGGTAGCCGAATACTACTTCGATTCGGGACGTAAATCCATGGAATCATCCATGGACTACCAAGAATAGATCAATGCCATTTGCGAGCCCGTCCGACCAGACCCAGTAGATGCATGGTGAGTCGCTGACCGATCTGGTAAATCCGAGGAGCAAGGCCTGCAGGCACACAGGGAGGTATGCAGAGGAAGGTTCGTGCGGACACCGGTCTCAGTGAAGTCCGGGTTGTGGCAATGCGTCACCTGGGGGTAGAGATGACAATATCCCGTCGCTAATCCCTAACCCGACGGGAATCATGCAGATCTTTGTTCAACGTACGGGGGTCCGAGCTGGCGGTCTCCGAGGGGCAATCTACAAGTTGACACCCTGGAAGCTTGAAGCTTAAGCTTGAACCTTAGGCGTACATCAGCGTATGTACATGGTACTCACCGGAAGTATCGGAATCCCGCATGTCTGGTTCAATTTGGGTTCAAACAAACGGAACTCACGAGGTCAATGAGAGCCGAAGGCCGATGCTTTCGACGCTGAACATCCCGGATTTCCGACATACGACCGCCGTGCGCAGAGAGCAGATGTGTGAATCGGAGTCGCACAAATAACTTGATATCTGACTTGCCGACTGATGAGCAGGATCACACGCCGAGAGTTCACAATACACTATTTGGTGCACCGTGTGTTGAAGCAGGTCGCTGGGGCGCACCGTAACTTACCTGTTGGTTAGAGGCTTGCTAGCGACTTAGGG
>MU275521.1:0-14696 GCA_022160315.1 Panus rudis PR-1116 ss-1 | reverse complement strand
TAGGTTGCCGCAGCGTCCAGGCTTATCTTGGGACAGACAGATAATAAGTAGCACTGTAGATAACATTTGTGTAATATGTACCGGTACCGGGCTGCCTGAGACTGCCTGGAGTTGCCTGAGGCTGCCTGAGCAGGGTGTCTGAGGCGGTCTGAGGCTACCTTAAATAAAAGGAATCTACTGAAACATCTGAACGCCTGAAGTGTCTGAACGCGTCTGAATTGCCTCGGTCAGGCATTTAAGGCAGCTCCAGGCAATGTGAAGGTTTGCTGATGCTACCCATCCTCATCAATGCTCCATTCCGCTCTCGCCTTGGCCATACGGTGGAAATTGGAGACGAAGCCACGGAGACGCAATATAATCGATGGCTGATTTCGAACGGGATACAACAAGCATATTGTCAACTTTTGGGGACTTGGCCAGCCGGCAATTCGGACGGACGCCGACACTATCTCTGGCCGAGTTCTCCTGTGCACCACTTCGATTGTCCCATCCAGGAAGCAATAGTAGATGCCTTCTATACAAACATGTTGCCCTGCTCACAAGCGATTGCCACATGCGTCGTTGGAACTCACCATTTGCCGAAGGACGTCACCTTCTTCGGACACTTGGATTCCAGCATAGTCCGGAAGATTCTGCTAATATTGCGGCCGCCGGGTTTGGTAGACCTACCAGCGAGCGTACGAGATACACTAGAGGCTAAATGCACAGGTTACCAAACGGCCCGGGTCACCCCTGCATATCTACATGACTGCATCACAGCACACGAGGGTAGATTCCTCGCCGCGTACATTTCGGGATGTATATCTGTCAAGGATATCAATGCACTTGTCAGGGTCTTCCCCCGAGTATCTACTACTGAGGCTGGGGTAACAGATACATTAGCCGGTTTGCCTATTCTTCCCACTCTGGATGGCGGTCTTGAGTATCTGCACGTTGACCCACCTATCTCACATACGCCTCTATTCTACGGTATTCCACCCGCCCTTGCTGCATTAACCTCACCCCGTCCGAGGAGATGTCTTCATCCTGGATTACTCCTGGACGCTTTTTCCAGCCGGAATGCGTTCTGCAAGTCATGGAGACCGCTGCGCACGCTCATGGACGAAGTCCTCGGAGCAGTATTGCCTACTTGCAACCAATGTCTCCTATCACAAGCACAACAATCGCTGGTCAGCCTATTCTGGGCTCATCATGAGACACTCTCTGCGTCCATGGACATCTTCGCCGAATACCCACTAATACCAATCACATCTCCTAATTTCCCTGGAAGATATATCTCCTTGAAAGTCCTGCAAGGACCAACCATATTCCCGCAGTCGACATCGTCAGAGGTCGGTGACCTGGCTTTCTCGGCGCTCCAAAAGCTGGGAGCAATCTGCATCCCGAATGCTAGTGAATTGTCCATCACCTATCGCGGGTCCTCCGACTTGCTCAACTCCTGCCTACAACGCTGTGTAGTTGACATTCAGTACATTTTCCGTTTCTTACAGCATCTGGATCTCCTCAGCCCCATATACACGTATTTCGACGATGCGCTAGCGGAACCCGAACGGGATGCTCTGCGCAACTACGTGCTGACTGCTGTAAAGAACAGGATATCTGGGGACAGGGACAAGAGACTTGAGAAATCACGCAGTCAGATTCATACATCCAAAAGGAGGCACATAAAAGGGAACAAAGTTCTATCGAAATCCCCGGACGCCACCACTGGCGATAGGGCCCACGATCCCTTAGAGACCCTGGCAGAGTATAACAACATCATCCGGAAACTCCCCATCTGGCGAGTTGTTGTGTCCAGTGGCATCGACGATCGCCCGGAACAGCAGCAGTCTATATGGCTTTCTGCGGATAACGTCAAGCTTCGCATGCTACCTGTCAATGTACAAGGATCATGTATTGGCGCATTCCTGCGAAGAGGCAATGACAGGCCTACCAAAAACCGACACTTTGTGCAATGGCATGACATACTGTCAGCTCTGGGTTGCGTCCGCAAGACTACTATGTTAGCACTACTCGAAGAATATCTCAAATTCCCAGACAGACTCACAGCAGAGCGCGAATTTACTGCCTTCCTTCACATTTTACCCAAGATCCTAGAATGCCGACCATTACCGGCCACCCTACGGATACCGAATGCCATTGGCATGCTTCTCCCTCCACGAAGTTTGTATAGCCGTAAACATGCCTTGTTCGAAGCCGTCCTCACGGATGAACACTTTCTCCACCCCTCGCTGCAGCGCTTTGAATCAGAGCTCAAGTCTTGTTACGAATTCCATTCAGACGTAGGAACGGAAAGCTTTCTCTTCTGTGCTCAAGTCCTCCACGAACGGCAAATCTCTCAGGACACGAATCTCACAACGGCCGTATTTGAATGGTACAATCGCTGGGCTGAGCTGATGCCGACCATCAATGCGGCGGCTGGCGACACGGTTTGGAAGGGGTTGGATGGTATCAGGTTCATTCCTCGTCATGCATCTCGACGACGAATACTCGATCCAGGATTCCCTTCCAGCAGTCATGCTGTTGCCCTTCCATCGATGGTTTCATGTCAGGAAATTGTGCGCGCCGCCGAGTACGAGGCCATTGCCTGGACACAGAGGGGCCTTTTCGCAGAAGAACCAACAAGTAGTCTGCTGGCTTTGCAGCCAATGCTGGGGATGCCCTCTGCACGAGAAGTAGTGCGTAAATATAACGAAGTTGGTGTCCAAGTGTTTCTCTCCTGACATCGTTCATTAGGTGGAACATTTACGTGCATTGGTGCTCATTTCCACTGACCACGGACCTAACGTAAATCTCCTTTCAGACTTGACTGAAACGTATTCGTGGATATCGGACAATGCTGAAACTTGTCAACTCTTCCTCGTCGACTGCCAGGCCGAGAATCTGTTTCTAAACGTAGATGATCCCTCATCGGCACCAACGTGGGCGTTCTCTTCTGCAGAACAACTCGTGTTAGGAGCCAGGCTTGACGATGGTTACGAAGATGTGGCAGAATTTCTCCTACCGTTCCGGCCGCTTCTGCGAAGTGTCGGCGTGAGGGAAATTATCAGGCGTCCATATGAACGGCGGATACATGAGGCAAACGGGGAGGGAGGTCAATTTCGACAGATGCTGAACGAACAGAGATTGAATGGAGTACACACCGATTGCATCTTGAAATCGACCGATGGCGTGTCATTCAATGCCCATCGAAGTGTCCTGGCTACAACGGAGCACTTCGCAAGTCATTATCGCAATAACTGGAGCGAAAGGGAGGATGCGGGGATAGATATGCATGTGACTTCTGCGATTCTGCAATATACGCTCAGTGAGTTCTGAATACCACGCGTGTTAGGTCGGCATTGACTATCGGAGCAGGCTATATTTACCTTACGACGTTTGGGGATATCACGTCATTTGACAGAGACGATCTCTGCGAACTCCTTCAGTTCGCTCACTATCTGCATCTTCCCCAGTTGTTCATCTGGGTTGAAGATTACATTATACCTACTATCACTGTGGAAAGCTGTGATCAATGTAGGTATTATTGTTTTGACATGGTGCAGCGCTAACATTTTGAGGTGCAGTATTATCGACGGCGGAACTGTTGGATGCAGAGGTATTGGCGCAGGCATGTGGTGATTTCAAGGAGGATAATCAGGATTTCTTCGTCGAGGCATGAGTCAAATTGCTGTCATGCAATATATGGGTAGTTGTATTTCATAGCATCCCCGGTCTGTCAATCGTAAACATATGACCAAAATGCACTGTATTGTCACGCTCAATCATCTCGTTGCGCCAGACCCACCGTCTTCTCTCCTTGGTTAACTATTGAAGGTGTCAGCAATCGTCGAATGCCGATGTATGGGCAGCGGATTGATACGCACAGACAACATACACACTCTTCAAGAATACATCTCCAAAGATGTCAAATTCCAGATCGCCTCGACTCTGTACCCCACCGAAAGTGAAGCCGTTACCAGCGTCGCCGAAACCAAAATCTGCAGCGTTCAACTAATACACCAAGCACGTTAGTGGATACACTCCAGGAAAGAATCGTACTCTTTCGCACCTTGTAGAGCTTATCACCGACAGCGAACGACACGTCGGGGATAGTAGCGTTACTAGGGTACTTCCATCCACCTTGTTGGTCGTCGTATTTAGCACCATCGATGGATTCTGCGATTCGCGTGAAAGTTAGTATTGCACAATCCTCAAGAATGAATAAACGTGCTGCTCTTACTATAGATCGTTTCCACGACGTCGTCTGAGACGAGCATAAGAGTGGTGCCGGTGTCAAGGATGGTGGTGTTGCGAGCTCGCTCAATCACCTTCCCATTGAGAGAATACGAGGCTGAGGGAACTTGCCAGAATCCTTGGGAGCTGAAGGCAATCAGTCAGTCAGTAACGCCGCCGTTCCACGAGTGGCGCAAGAGGAAACGCACTTGTCGACTGGGGTATACGAGATAGGGTGCGGCGTGACCGAAGTGTCAATGAAGCCTTTGACATAAGATAAGACAAGGCGTCCGAGGAAGGATACGGGGAATTAGACACACCGAATGAATAGAAGCCTGCTTCATCGCCTCTGCCAAGTTTGACAGTGAACAAGGGCTACGGAGTTCAGTTCAATCCATCGTATTGACATCCTAGCGCTTCTCAGACACCCACCTGGTCGACGAGCTTCTGTTCAATCAGATTCTCTACCGGGGTTTTCACTGGCTTCGGTTGCACTGTGTTGATAGACGGCCATGCCAAGCCCAACAAACCATCGTTTCCGCCGTCCTGTAAGAAACTGCTGCTAAGCTTCTCTGCGAGCTCAATGGCTTGATTAGGGATGGCGATATCCGCGAGGGTAACAACGTCGGTGTAAACGTTTCCTGAAGCGGAGGATCCGTCACCGTAGCTTATGTTCCAGGTTCCGGACGCCTTCTTTGCAGTCGAGGACTTGGATGGGTTGTAAATATGGTGATCCTTAGAATGCGAGTTGCGAGATAGTTCGGAGCTGTAGGGAGTGTGAAAATTAAACCATGTATCTTTCGTGCTATTCGCACAGCGACGAAACCATACCTCCAGATCCAAAGGTCAGAGGACCCCGTGTCAAAGTCAAGGTTCACCGTGATACCGGGAGTGCCAATCTTGACAGGGACAACATATTCCAGACTAGAGATCATGGTCAGCTCTGACTGAGATGACTCCTCGACGTGAATCATTTTACGTACTCTGAAGAACGCGAACATTAGCAAGAGCGAGCTACAATGGCAAACAAGGGGATACGTACCATTCTGGATAGATTCGGCGGGAACCTCGTGCTCAGTATCCTTATCTTCGACGCCTTTAACTTTCACGACCAGGTTGTTCCTCTTCGCAAAGCCTGCATAACGACCGGTCTCGAAACCATACCGACGAGCGGCACGAGCATACGCCGCGTAGAACGAAGGTCCCTTGGAGTCAGTAGGATAACGAGCAGGACGAACGAGCTTGTAGAGTTGCTTGTGATGGGCTTTGGCGGGGGCCGAAGAACTCTTGGAAGGGAGGCAGCCCATAGTCACTGTGCGATGATGAGGATGTCAAGGTGAGCGTGCATCATCACGGCGGAGCAACAGGTATATATACCATCATCTCTATCAGCGCGCGGAACCGAATTCGAAGCCATCAGCGAAGAGAAGGTGGGTGAGAGGACTGTACTAGGTTGTCGTTGGGGCTTGCGCTGTCGACCAGGGAGCCCGGAGGCTTGCTTTTAAGCATCCTGGGGACAACGCTCCACGAGCGAAATGGACAGAACCATACGCATATGTGGCAGATACAGAGGGGAAAGCACATAGAACAAAACCGGTCCTCAAGAACGCGACAGCGAGTATGAAGCCCATGCGAACCACCGGTATATGCATTCCTCGGAGATAGTTAGAAAGGAAGATAAAGCCCTATTAGGATGGTTAGGGAAGTCCTATGGAAAGTTCTCTGGTGCTATATTTAAGTTCAGCACTGTGGGAGAGGCTGTAGGAAGAGCACAAGGCTGCGATGACGGAATGTCCCACATGTGTAGAATTGTACCTGTTGTGCCGCCGTTCGCACCCCTTGGATACGCCCGTCAGGGCTTGTGTGATGGAATGGCAATGTCATAAGTTCAGTGATATTGCGCATGGCGAGTACAAAAACGCAAACGTGACACTGGAGGGGCAGTGCGATAACACTCCGAATAACCTTCAGAACAAAAGCCGGATGTGGCGGAAGCAAACGGTAAGCCCAATCGCACGGAAGAAGAAAAGTCACGCTCACCTAAGTCATGAAGTCGTTCCATCATTCGATGTGCATTAAGTGTGAATATGGCATATACAAGGGACATTCCTCTGTTTCTGCAGAGTGCTCGAGGTAGAAGTTCACTGGCAGTTGCGCGATGCATATGCCTGGATTTCGCCTACCACTCCATATTCGGAAATGCTCTCACGGGGGGCGCTTATAGACAGAAGCGTTGAGAAAACACCGTTCTCTTCGAATGTTCCACCGCTCTTTGCGTCAAAAAAATTTCGAACCGCAAGGCAAAAACGTTGAGGGCTGCGTAAAGGGGACAAAAACGACCAACCTGGGAGTCGAACCCAGAATCTTCAGCTCGTTCCTTACCGGAAACTGACGCCTTGACCATTAGGCCAGTCGGCCACGAGTGATCTTCGGGCTGTGTTCAATATCAGCATGTATGGTTATTGCAAAAATGAATGCATGCCCTAGCACATTGTTTACTGAACGGTCATATCATACATGGCGAACGACTGAAGTCAATCATAACGAGTATTTCTCCTTCTAGGTGGACTACGAGAACGTGAACGAGGAGAGGGCGAACGTCGCCTATCGCCCCATCCACCTGCCCTCCTTGGAGGCGACTCCCTCCGGGGAGGTCCGCCTCGCCTTCCACCTCTACCTCTTGGTGCAGGTTCAGAGCCTCCCCTCCAATGGCCACCACCACGACCTGCGCCAGGAGCAGACGCACTGCCCAGAGAACCTCCCCAGCCACTATCTCCTCTACCGGCACCTCCACCAGAGCCTTTCCACCCATTCGCCGCAGGTCCGCCCCCAGGTGCAGCCTTTGCGACAGCATCGCTTGCTGGACCTGCCGGTGCAGCTGCGTTCTTCGGAAGGACGACCATAACGCAGAGGTAATCCCCAGGTACAAAGCGAAGTTCGTCCAACGTTCTCTCCTCCTTGCTCTTTTCATCCGCAGACTCTGTAGAGTTATCGCCAATATCGTCGTCATCTCGTGTGAGTCGTGGAGCGACAGAGTCCAGAGTGCCTGGTTCACCCAGGATGTCTCGGGAGTAGACTTGTCCGAGTTCCTTTTGAGCGAAACGGCCGCGATTGGCAGCATCGGCGTACAGGGCACGGAAGGTATAGCGAGCAAGGGGGTGACGGTATTCGGGGGTATTTGGACCCACTATTCGCAGCGACGTCAAGACTTCTCGAAGCGTAGCATCTTTCCTGTTGGAGGGAATCAGTCTATGTATTCTCTGGTGACTTGGAATTCCTACCACGCGTATATTTGTTGTTCATCGGCAATAGGTATACGTCCGTCCTCAAATTGGTCTAATCTGTGGAATGTTCCGACCTTGACGAATGTTCGTATGAGGAAAGGTGCTGTCTGTGAGTGATAACATGCGTGAGTATGGCCCCTCCTTTATCTTGTCAATGGCCACTGCAACTTGTCTTCACCTTCTCGCGGTCGACCACAGGTCTGCCTGAAGATGTCGTGTCTTCCATAGTTAAGATGTCGGGTTTTCACTAGATCTCGAAAGTAATTGAGACAACGTCGATGAGGGAGTTCTTGCGACGCGAGCAAGTCGTGGTAGGTAGGTTCAGTACAGATGTCCAGCCAGTGGCCGACGCGAACCCATTTGGGTGCGAAGCGGTCACGGTTCGTTACGTCAGCACATTTACCCACATCTTCTTTTGGCAGGTGCAGTGTTTGGTCTCACCCAACGCGTCACACGTGTTCGCTCTGTCTCCATTTCCTCCGTCACTTGAACGTCTTATTTATACCGACCTGAAAACAGGTACAACGAGGCCATCTCGTATATTGCACTCACTATAACCCTCGTATTTGCTATACCTCATTAATATTGTAAACACTACGAGCGGTGGATACCCAGATATGGTGATCGCTGGCACTGAGAACTCCTCCCACTCGGACATATTCCTTGCAGATACAGATTCTTCGGATTCCGAGCAGGATTCACTCTTTGATGAGACGGAGGATTCTCCCGAGGTGCCCTCTAACTCTTACGCCAGCCCCGCTTCCCAAACGCCGCCAGATACCCTCATCCCAGCGAGGCTGAGCATCTCTCAGATACCCGGATTGTACTTCAACCCCAATACCCGTCTAGCAACAGATGTCATAGACACACTCCTGCGAAAGTGCATATCTACATTCTTTCAACGCGAAGGCGCCAACCAAGTCATGCTATTCGAGAGAGTGTCGCATGGCTCCACCGGAGGTGAGCACATACGCTCCATGTCTCCTTGGCAGCTCATGGCGTCCCTCCGATGAAATTCAGAACCAAGCCAGGAGACTGCTTCGTTATCCCGTATACCCACTTTTCTGGTAGACCTCCTTCACATACTCTCACGCCTCCTTCAGCCACTTCTACCTTCCCACATCCACTCTCTACTATTTCCACCTGCAACCGCTCCCCCTCAAGCTAGACAAGTCATCATCAATCATTACCTTCCAGGCGAAGGCATCACACCTCATGTAGACCTACTCGACAGGTTCGGCGATGGTATAATCGGCGTCAGCTTAGGGAGCGGGTCTGTAATGCGCTTCCGAAAAGTGCCACCGGGGGAACGCGCACCTGAAGGATACTCCGAACACGCCAAAGCTGTCTCAGAGATGGACAGTGAAAGCGCTGAGGTGTATTTACCACCGGGAAGCGTCTATGTGATGTCGGGGGAGGCAAGGTATAGGTGGACGCATGGAATTGAAGGGCGTAAGGCGGATCTGATAGAACGGTTCGATGGCGATACTGAAGGTGCGTGGGTTCAACGAACGACTAGGGTGAGCATCACATTTCGGTGGTTGCTCCCGGGGGCAGATGTGGTTGGAGGGGTGTAGTAGGATGTAGGATGGTACGGTGATTAACATTCATCTTTATATCTCCGCCGACCATACATTCATAGTAGGGGAATTTCGTTCGGCGTATATATTTGAGCAATGCACTGGTAAAATAAACGTATGCTGCGCTTACCCCTGTGTTAGATAGTGCAGGAACTGGGTTATCGCATGGATACCATGAGTATCGACGATATTCGCAGCACTAGAGGTAAGTGATGTGATCTCTCTCAGTGCTATCTTCGTTTAGCGACCCCTCTGCACACCGAGCAACTCGTGTCGTACTTTCAGAATCACCCGACCATTCAAACAAATGGTCTGGACGCTACTGGTGCGCCCAACAGTAACAGCAAGCCTATCGTCGTAGAACGGGTGGAAGGGAAGAGGGAGGGCTTGTACTGGGGGAAGGTACCGGAGAAGGTACGCAAGCAGGCGGTCCAAAAGGCCGTTGCTGCGATGGACTTTGGGTCAGGTCAAACAGATGAAGGTTCGCAAGTGGATACTGAAGCGGAGGTCGCGAAGTCGTCTTCCAAACATAGGCGGAAGAGGAGGCGCAAGGAAGGGCAATAGCAGTCTATTATTCTTGCACATCGTGCCGTCGTGCGTATGGTTTCGAGACCGGTCGTTATGCAGGCTTTGCGAAGAGGAACAACCTGGTCGTGAAAGTTAAAGGCGTCGAAGATAAGGATACTGAGCACGAGGCTCCCGCCGAATCTATCCAGAATGGTACGTATCTCCTTGTTTGCCGTTGTAGCTCGCTCTTGCTAATGTTTGCGTTCTTCAGAGTACGTAAAATGATTCACGTCGAGGAGTCATCTCAGTCAGAGCTGACCATGATCTCTAGTCTGGAATATGTTGTCCCTGTCAAGATTGGCACTCCCGGTATCACGGTGAACCTTGACTTTGACACGGGGTCCTCTGACCTTTGGATCTGGAGGTATGGTTTCGTCGCTGTGCGAATAGCACGAAAGATACATGGTCTAATTTTCACACTCCCTACAGCTCCGAACTATCTCGCAACTCGCATTCTAAGGATCACCATATCTACAACCCATCCAAGTCCTCGACTGCAAAGAAGGCGTCCGGAACCTGGAACATAAGCTACGGTGGCGGATCCTCCGCTTCAGGAAACGTTTACACCGACGTGGTTACCCTCGCGGATATCGCCATCCCTAATCAAGCCATTGATCTCGCAGAGAAGCTTAGCAACAGTTTCTTACAGGACGGCGGAAACGATGGTTTGTTGGGCTTGGCATGGCCGTCTATCAATACAGTGCAACCGAAGCCAGTGAAAACCCCGGTAGAGAATCTGATTGAACAGAAGCTCGTCGACCAGGTGCGTGTTTGAGAAGCGCTAGGATATCAATACGATGAATTGAACTGAATTCCGTAGCCCTTGTTCACTGTCAAACTTGGCAGAGGCGATGAAGCAGGCTTCTATTCATTCGGTGTGTCTATTTCCCCGTATCCTTCCTCGGACGCCTTGCCTTATCTATGTCAAAGGCTTCATTGACACTTCAGTTACGCCGCACCCTATCTCGTATACCCCAGTCGACAAGTGCGTTTCCTCTTGCGCTACTCGTGGAACGGCGGCGTTACTGACTGACTGATTGCCTTCAGCTCCCAAGGATTCTGGCAAGTTCCCTCTGCCTCGTATTCTCTCAATGGGAAGGTGATTGAGCGAGCTCGCAACACTACCATCCTTGATACCGGTACCACTCTTATGCTCGTCTCAGACGACGTCGTGGAAACGATCTATAGTAAGAGCAGCACGTTTATTCATTCTTGAGGATTGTGCAATACTAACTTTCACGCGAATCGCAGAATCCATCGATGGTGCTAAATACGACGACCAACAAGGTGGATGGAAGTACCCTAGTAACGCTACTATCCCCGACGTGTCGTTCGCTGTCGGTGATAAGCTCTACAAGGTGCGAAAGAGTACGATTCTTTCCTGGAGTGTATCCACTAACGTGCTTGGTGTATTAGTTGAACGCTGCAGATTTTGGTTTCGGGGACGCTGGTAACGGCTTCACTTTCGGTGGGGTACAGAGTCGAGGCGATCTGGAATTTGACATCTTTGGAGATGTATTCTTGAAGAGTGTGTATGTTGTCTGTGAGTAAAGATTCCTTCTTCATATATCGGAGCTCGGAAACATCTGCTGACACGAAGTTGTAGTTAACCAAGGAGAGAAGACAGTGGGTCTCGCACAAGGAGATGACTGAGCGTGGCCTTTTCGTTGAAGATGTCGCGGTTACCGGGGTGATATGCGCTCAAGACCCTTACAGCGTGGAACAGGACACTTGTTTATTTCAACGTATTGACGAATATGATACACGAGCAATGTATTCAATACAACCCTAACACCAACAGATGTGTGAAACGAAGGCTGAGGTAGCTACTTCCTGAAGCATTCCATCTCAACATTCCTCCCAAAACAATTGTCGATGACAGACAAATAACGACGAAAGTCGCTGTAGACTACAAACCTAGAGGGTATCAGGCAACGGGAAGATCGCTACATCCCCGTTATCGACTGCAAACAATTCTGTCTCTTCATAGTCATTAGGTAACGCATGAGCGTTATCCAGTTGGAATTGCTTGCAGGCTCTAAGCAACATCTCCGCACGGTACATCTCCGCAGTTTCTTGCACTGGTTCAGAAAATGAGAAGGTATAGATGAGACGTTATATGACGGAAGCCTACCGCTTTTGTATGTCCCAATAGTGATGGTGGCTATCAACTGATTCTCGACTTGATCAGAGAGTGGTGGAAGATTCCAACGGTCAGCGAGTTCGAGAAGCTCGAGTAGATCGTCCTGGTCGTCAATCTCTCCAACAAATCCTGTGTACATGTAGTCTGCAGCAAGGTGACATGAAAGGACATTGTGATGAGTAAAATACCTTTGAAGTCTGCGTTTTAAAGCTTACCTAGAACGTGTTCCAAAATATCTGCGGATAGCTCAGTTTGTAAGGTGCCTGCTTGACTCTCACTCCAACCCCCGCGGAACATGTCTTCAAAGTGCTCCGTGGATGTCGCTAGAATCAAACGATGCGCTGGGAATCGCTCCCCCTCGGATGACTCGAGAATGACATCAGTGAAACTCCCCTGCTCACGCAGCCTGTTGAACGAGCTTCGCATCGTAGAAAGCATCTCTTCAGCCGGTGTGAGTTCGAGGGCAGGTCGAACAGCGTTCTTGATTTCCTTTGCGCCTACACAGAGCAGAAGTTCTTTGTATGGCTCCAAGAATGATCTGGCCCGTTGACGTGATCCTTCATCGGGAGCATTGAACCAGAGCTCCGATGAGGATGCAAATCGCCATTCTGGATGATATTGCGGCGAGCCGTCGATATTCAGGAATATCTTCTCACTTTGGCAAGAAAGAAGGGCGTTCTCGCAGTCGGATATGTGCTTCGCGAGCCAGTCGTATGTATCTTTGAGATCTGAGCACAGTGTCGGTTCCCGTGGATGATCAGCTGCAATGAATACCAGCATCCGTAAGTGTTCCACCTAGGGTAGACACGATAAGCCTAGTGTATCATTTACATAGGAGGGTGACATTACCACTTCATCTGCGGACGGCACGCCAAGCTTGATATCTGCGAGGAGGAGTCGTTCGGACAAGGGGGTATTAGGCCGTACTCGCTGAGTCCAGGAGATTGCCTCATACTGTGGGCGTAGTATATTACGAGGCGCGACCACGTCGGGAAAGGTCTTCGCATATGTTGAGGATGACAGTGCGATATTCCCGACGTCGCGCCGCATAGGACTGCGAGGGATAAATTGCTTGTCATCCAGTTCACGCCATCGATGGTCCTTGTGAGTGTCTAGTTCTCTCCACAAGCTGTCATTGTAAGTGGCAAAGGCGAGGGCTGCGCGAGCATTGTGCTCCGGCAAAGTATAGTCGGAATGGATGACCGAGACACAATGCTTGAAAGCATCAAAGTCGACGGCCTGCTTGATGCCATTCAGCACACAGAGAGAACGTTCCAGTTCACTCAAAGCAGGATGTATGAAGAAGTGTGGATGGTGTTCCAATACGACTCTGAAAAATCGCGTGGATTTTGCATATAACGTGTTCGGCGCAACGATATCGCCCTGGCCATTGGGGACCTTGATTGTGAGCGCAATATTAGTACTAGTCAAATGTTGGCGGCACTGTTCCAAGAGATATCGATATGACGCTAGACTTGTCGGAGATTCCATAGACAACCGAGTCGGGAGCACGATGTACTTCTGTAAGAGATCACTGAATGTCATCACTGTGTCTCCGAAGATGGTCATCAATTCTCTGTGGTATTCGGCGAAATAATGATTCGGGGACAGGAACATCTTAATTTGCTCGTAATGGACTCCATGGGGCAATGCTTTGCGAATGAGAGCATCTGCAGACTGGTAGGTGACAATGTCCGAACCACCTCGCCGTGCTTCCCAGATTGGAAGTTGCCTTGCAACATCTTCATATTCGATGTGGTAGACAGTTCGTTTGTTCCGCTTTCTCCGACCACTGCGGATAATTTCCGCAACGCGCAGTGTCCCGATATGGTCGCGAGCAAAGTCGGCAAACTCACATATATCCTCCGGTGTATTGGATGACAAGAATGAAGCAGGAGTCATCCCTTTGTTTCTCCAGTATTGAATGATTCGTTTGAAAGCACTAAGGTCGGATCTCGTGGGTGATATTACCTCTGCAATTGCAGTCTGCAGTGCTGGAGGGTGAGATGCATGACTCCTGCGAACCAGTATAGCGCCGAGACTACTGATTACGCGGTGCATCCATTCGCTAGTGTCGTCGCCATCCGGAGCAGCAAAAACGGCAGCATTACCACAGTAAGAGAGGGATATATATTCAGCTTGCAATGTTGTGGGGACGAGAGGGAACTCCAGCGATCGAATTTCCATATTGGTCAGAGGGATGCCGCGGCGATTCGTCCAAAACTCTGTAACCCACTGTTGATCGCGCTCGGACAGATGTGCCTCATTAGATGCTGGAAGTATTTCTCCTATGAGGTTGGAGACACTTGCTTTCGAGAAATCGTCGATGTTGAGATCACGAAGAGTGAGGCGGCGGCAGATGGACAGCTCGGGGTGAACAAATCTCCGTGCTGGAAAGAATGGCCATGGGTTCAGAGTTGATGGAGGTTTGACGAAGACAGTCGATGTTAACGGCGTCCGCTTCTGTATTTTACTGATGGACCCATCGGCCAGTGGCAGTGGTAGCCCCACTAGAAGGTCTTCAGACTCCTTGTAGATTGCATCCAACAGCTCGTCAATATCCTGGATTACGAGTAGCCCAGTTTCGATGGCGGAAGCGAATGAACGGTCCCTCGTCATGATGTCATGTACGAATGTCATGTCCTTAAGACGGACTGATTTGCCTGCCAGTTGCCGGTGTATTGCGCTCGGAACAAGAACGAGTTCAGAGGGTTTGAGAAGACGGAGTATCTTGCTAAGGCGGTCGTGCCCTTCGCATCCAAATACCTAATGGTCTACAGATCGCACGAGTAAAGGATGACAATTGGTCATAGAAAGCGTTGATAAGGATACGACTGAGAGGATCTACTGTTGAACATATGCCGTATATGGAAATGGGTTTCAGGTTGAAACGAGGCTATGTTTATC
>MU275520.1:0-14739 GCA_022160315.1 Panus rudis PR-1116 ss-1 | reverse complement strand
CCCCCCCCCCCTACAAATCAGAAAATACTCCTGAGATTACAAAGAGATTATCTAAATTCAGTATGGATAATCAAGAGGATAATTGACCCTCCTCCTTTGATAAGTATCTATGGAACAATAACCTCTGAGATGATCAGAGATTATCTCAGTAAAGTACATCTCACTGGATAGCTATATAATTGTGGTAATAAACTGCCCTCAGATACTACTGAGAAAGATAATGTACTCTTGGTTGTAATTACTGTAAAAGATTATGGACCCTGGTTGAAGTCCCTGGTGTTAGACGATGCGCACATATGTTCCATTCATGCTATTCTTATCCTCTATTAAAACGGCGTAGTTTGCTCGGCTTAAACCGCTCCGTTCACATGAATGAAGAACGAAGTGAATAGAACCTATACAAATACCGTCAAATGCTTGAGGGATAAACGCTTCCCAATTAGTCTGACTGACGAACCAACATGCCCATTGGGAATCACAATCTGGCAATCGGGACTTCTTCCTACGGCGATGGCTTCACCCAAGGGCAGCGATGATGTAATCTTAAATTCAGACTTCGGAGTGTGCTGGATATTCCCGCACAGTGGTCGAGTATTGAGAGGAGAGATGGCTACGGTGGCGTCGGGGGTGTCCATGCTGGGGAAGATGGCTGAACTCCAACCCCTAAAACGAGGGTTTTATAGAGAAACGCAGAGGCAAATTTGCCTCTGCCACTCGTTTACTTCGCCAAGGCGTTTTTGGCATCGGGAGAGGCAACAACGATAGGTGAAATAGTGGCGGAAAGTGTGCGTCGACCAGTGGCGACGAGACGATGCCGCAGCTCATCGAGGTGGCTTAATGAGCATTGGCAGGTGCGATAGATGGTGACAAGTAAGTTAGAACGACGAAAGCCACTTGCCCCATATAGCGTCAGCGATGAAAGAAAACGATACGAATGTCAAGGTTGAGACACGTCGAAAGACTCGAGTACTAAGTCGCTATGGTACGAGGCCCTCGAGCGCTTCATGCGCGCTACTCACTCGCTACAGGGCGGGGTCGCGATCACATGACACAATATGTAAACAAAATAAGTTGCTATTAGGCATATCAAGCATACGACCATGAAGGCATAGGAACGGCATAGATACATAAAAAGCAAAGGTATATGAAGTACAAAAGACGCGTTCCGTAAATAGAAGATGGGGAAGAAAATTGAGAGATCGAAATGCTACACTAGGGCTCCGCCCTTGAAGACACAGACACGATCGAGGAATGGGACGGAGAGGACTTGACAGTCACCCTGAGGGCTTGACAGGTCAGGTCAATATTTTAAGAATGAATCTGACTTACAAAGTTGCATGTGGAAGGTATGCACATGTTGCTGTTCCCCAGTGCCATTACAGGCGAGGGGGTTTAACACCCTGTGGCAGTTTAGGCCGCTTATAAAACTCTGCGACACTAAATAGAGTGTAGGGTGAGCAAAGCGTAGAGCAGATGGCGAAAAACTTACGCCTTTACTGTAGGAATCAACTCGAGATCTATTTTCTTCGTCATCCTCAGTTGTGCACGCTCGATGGCAGTGAGACCGGCAAGCCAGCCTTCGTCGTAACAATTTTCGGGAAGACCTATGGGGGCCTGCCGCTTGTCGTCGACCAATGAGGATACACGACGATCTCGGGGTGGCTGCCCAGGGGACATTTTGTTTTCCAGGGAATACCGACTATAATTATGTAGTCCGTCAAGGCTATGCATAAGTGCGTTTAGCATGTTGGAACGCCAGACAAGGCGGATTATTCGCCATTTCTGATGAATACCGCTTTCGGGATCGAGCTCATCGTCGCTCATTCCATCCACGGTCATCTTGTCAATCAAGGAAACGTACTTCTTGAGTGAGGGATGCAAAGTTTGAGCGACTGCTCGGCGTCGATGCACGGTCTGGGTCTACACTGTGAGAAACTGCAGACAGATCTCTAGAAACGCTCATACGCACCCCGTATCTCCTGCTGTGCACGGTCTTCTTGGCATCCCTTTCAGCCATCGCGATACGTCGTTCGTCGTCCGAAGGCAATTCGAGGATCTGTAGGTCACGGTACTGATCTCGGAGGTCTCGGAGATGTCTCAGGAACACGTGTATGACAAAATCGCGGTCATCAGTCACCCGAGAGCGTTGAGAGAGGTAGAGTTCTGCAAAAACTTCCGCTGCCGCAAGGTTCCACGGTGATTTGAACCTATAAGCGTTCAGATCAAGGGTGAAGTTTGCACGTGTGGGACCACCGATCCTTCGTCGGTTGAAGGCTGCGAGGTCCTCAGCAGTTGGAGGGGGAGGGAACGGCGAGGCTCTATTAACCCTTTTCAGCAGATGGTTTGAGAAGAGACGGACGTCATTCTGGCATCGAATGTCTTTTCAGGTAACGCGCGCAATTGGATAAAGTTGGCTCGTACCATAACCCTAAGCTCTTCTGCGGGATGGTACTTAGGTTCTATAGTCCTTGGTGGCTGTTTCTTCCCGAAAATGCGAGCATTTCCCGCAGCAGACTTGACAGGCTCGCCATTGCTGCTACCACGGCGCTCAAGCTTACGCCCGAGCTTGGCCATACACAGGTAAATTCCTAATATATCGCCTTTGGTGGCCCCGTCGTCCTGTGGAATATTCATGTATTTTACATGCAACAGAATGCACAGTCATAATACGCACCTGCTTTGCTTTCATAAGCCTGGCCATATTTCGTTTCTGCGAGCAATGAGGACGTCAAGCTACCGAAACTACGAAGAATTGTGACCTACCAGGATGACTGACGTATCTCCGTCGTTGTCGTCGTTGTCGTTGTCGTTGTCGTTGTCGTCATCGTCTTCTCTCTCCCTGTCAACGTCGGCGTCTTCCCCTTCGACATGCTGAGGTTTGCGAACCTTCCCTGCGCCAGGTCTCGTAGGACGTCGGTTGCTTGGACGAGCGGTCCCGTTGGTAGAAGTTCGTAGCTGCAATTTCATGAGGTATTAGTAGTTTCAACACCATCGCAATAACATTTTACGCTCACCCGCTTAGCACCTCTCTCTACGAAATGGGGAGAAAGTGAGGTACTCTCAGAGTCTTGATCGACATCAGCGGTGATTTGAGGCTCAATGACTGGAGTTGTGTCGCGAGCGCCCTGATGGCTCGATTGCTCTTGCGCATCTTCCGGTTCCTGTGGCGGTGGGGCAATCTCTTGCTCAACTGCCCTACTATCAGCCATGTCTTCGTCTGAAATCGGCACTTTTAAGACGGGAAGAGGGTGAGAGCTGGCAGAAACAAACCATGATCTATAGATGGTGCTAGGAAGTGAAGTTAGTTGAGCTGACGCGGTTACTGATACGGCCTAACACACCCGCGTGATGAATCTGAACAGTGTGTCCTGCAACAGAGTCGTCGTCGTTCTCTGAATTCGCTGACGACGGTACAAATGCGTCCATTGTGGGATATGCTATATGGATAGTGAGATTTTGCTTCGTAATTTAGGAGATTACTTACTACTGACAGAGGCAACAGGTGAGACTGGAGTCTGCTCTACACCCTCCATCTCTGCCTGAGGCTCTTCGGCGGTGTTCTGTTGTGGAACCTGCCTAGCCGCTATATATTGTTTTCCATCAGCAGAGAGCAAGAGGACGCGCGAAGATAGGAACTGTACCTCGAAGGCTGTTGCGAGGAAGGGTGGATACCCGCCCTCTATACGTGACGTCGTACGGCATATTCATGCGACGCGCATGTCTACCAGATGCAGTGCGATGCAACTCATCGAGGGTGTCGGCAGTTATACGGGGGCCTGAATCAATGTGCCGACTTTGACTGGCGCGGAACATTAGATTATTGTGCTTCAGTTCAATCCTTGACTTCTGTGGATTGTTCATAAACATACAAGGGTAGCAGAAAGTCAGGGTATATGCGCAGCATTAATTTACTTCATATCTCAGCAACTGATGGCAGCCAGCCGCAATGTAAAGACAGCCATCTTTGAACTCTGTCCGCACTGAATCCATATCTTCAATTGTACCTTTGGAAACAGAATGATGGTGTTCTTGTGAAGTATAGTGCCAGAGTGGTTTCACAGCTAGTTGCACGAAGTGTGTGGTAGGCAGGTGGGAGGTGCCATTTTGACCACGTATCAAGGAGCGTGTCGGCACTGTCACGTCGAGAGTAATGAAGGCGAATGCTCAGCTTATGCCAAGCTTACAATGAGGACTGGAAGAACTAACTTACGATATACAAAAGCATGGGTAGAGTCAAACCGCTCGGAACCTGGAGGAGGAAGAGCTAAAATTCGAGAGTGTTGAATGAATCCAGCCGGAGTCCCGGACCGAGCAAACCCGGGACACGTGCTCATAGGGACTTAGGCCCTATGGTAAGACAAGAGTCAGGACGGCTTTGAAACTTTGAAGTTCAGAACTCAAACGTTCAGCTGGGTTCGCTAATATACAAGGGCAATTTTCATATGAAGGAAAAGGCACGGTCGTTAGTTACACATTCTAATAGCGACTGGCCGTCTTGAGCCGACAGCTCCCTTGCCGGCCCAGGACGATCAGAGTATGGTAGTTCTATGTATCCGATTAATCCACAGGATTCCCCCCATGAATCCTACATAACAGGCGTGAATTCCAGGTCTCTGACAAAACTCGTGATGCACGCGGGTCGAGTTGGAATGCGGTCTCTGTCACGGAAAATCGTAGAGCGTGTCTGATAACAATTTGCTGGTGCTCTTGAACAAGGAAAGTCAGCACGATTGTTATTGTGTTGATCTCTGTTCCTTCTTCCATACAAGGGCCGCAGCGCGTTGCGGATAGGACGAAACCTGCTAGCATCTGCCGGGGTTCCCATAGGTTATGATAGTAAGAAGATGCGCTACACCTGACCGTACCTTAAACATCCGCTCTGGTTCTGCTCGGGTCCAATCCTCGCAGCGCTCCAGGAACAACGATACGCTAACGCCAAAGTCTATATCAGTATGGCATAGGTAAGATCACCGTCATGAAAACGCACTATCTGTTGTCCAGGTTGCGATTGTTACCGAGATCCAAGCTCCATGCCGCGTAGCGGATTATGCTTGGTTTCCATGTCCGGAGCCATAGCGACACTTGCTCAGCGAGAACTGACATAGGTGGCAAGCTAACGATCTCTTTGGCTTGAACGGTGCATAAGAATTTATGCTCTACCCAGCCCTTCTTTTGGCAGGATCGTGAGCAGTAGTAGGCAAGTCTATTTTCGACAGTATTGTAGGGTCAATATTCTCTCCATCTGGAGCCACGCATATGGCACTCACTGGCAGCGGGAGCAGCGTTTAATGGGGCGCGTTGCTGTCTTCTTCGTATTGCATACATAACAACGACGATGTGTCGGTGTGATAGTCGTAGTTCCTCTCTTCGGCATGAGTATGGGTGCGGCGATAAGGAGTGGGAGTCACTGAAGGGAATGAGAATCGGAGCGTTTATGGGAGTGACTATATATTAGCTGCAGTGGCTCCGATTCCAGTTATCAATCTCTCATCTTCCCTTTGTTCTTGACACTCACCATGGGTGACCGAGATATTTTCGATGAAAGGGTTCATTTCTCCATCGGAAGACACACTCCGATAACTTTCACAATTCACAGACGTGATGGTGTTGCAGCATGGTCGTCCTCTAATGTCGAAGTGCGAATCACAGAACCTCCAAGTACACAACGAAGGCACCACGGCCGTGAGTTGCTCTTCCAACCTGCAACGGCGAACGCTGACGACAAATTGAATTAGCTATAATCCAGATCCTAATTCCATCGTTGAGCAGAATCTCAGAGCCGGGAACCGGTAGACGTCTCTTAACGTGCGTTCGGACGAACGTCGATGAAGCCCTTGTGGAAGCCAATTTAAGCAATGTGCGTACAATGCCCTTGCATTTTAAGTGCCATCGAGACTTAGAGAGTCTAATTTTCGCTGCGAGGTCAAAAGAGACATTCATACTACCTCGCGCTATTCAAGTCTTCAACTCTACTCGATCAGAAACCACTGGGAGAGAGGACTCAGCCTCATTGACCTTCGCAAGTGAAACGGCCAAACAAGTGTTCCTGGGACATATCTTGGAGTGTTGGGATGCACGTCGGATTGTGAAAGTCGTGAACGAAGCACATACTTGGGATGAGGGGAGGGTAGTCAAGCCGCATACATGAGGCACGGTGTTACAATCATGAGGGATTCTACGTCTGCATTGAGAGATTGAGAGTGAGGAGGAGGTTAATGACAATGTGTTCTGGAAGGTGTGTGAGAAATGCGCGGCTATTAGTGCCGACCACGCGGATACAGTACAGAGAGAGCAGCATGTGATTCCCGACAACTTCGAATTCGACTTTCGACCTCCCTTCGACCAAGGCCTTGTTCCAAAAGTGGATCACCTGGCCGCGTACATGACCTTGTGATGCTGAACGTGCAAAGCTGCATGTTCGGTGTCTATTGACCCCCTACGACCACAACTACAACCCTTCGCCCTGTGAACAGAACGAAGCTACATAGATAGAACAGGATAGAACAGGATTCCTCCGTCGCGCATCGGTAATGAGTTGCATCAGGCATCCTGCTGGAACTAATTAATTATGGTCCTTTCACAGTGCAGATGGCTACCTCGAGGTACTCATGCGCCGCGCCGCCCCATAGGAACCCATAGGAATTTTACGACCAGATGAGCCTGGACACACACCGGCACGCCTGATACTAGGCATGCGCTGGTCTTCGGTATGCAGCACCTCAACTTTTCCTCTGAATGACTCGAAGCCTCTCTATCGGCCACGGGTTCAGATCTGATAAGCTGTTCGTACATTGAGTCGTCTTCGAGGTCTCATCAACCTACTTGGAATTCACGATGTACTGGTACATACAGACTGAAGTGAAGCTGACTCGGAATTCCATATCTAGGGCGATTTAACCAAGCTATGAAACACGAACTAACTAGGTCGGAGCTCAGAATGCATTCTCTGCCAGAGCGGGCATTCTCCCAAGCTAGAGAGGGTTTCCTCAGGCTGTCGATCCTTTACGAGAAATGACCATGCCATCAGTGCTGCAATGGTGACTGCAATGGTGAGCATGACTACAGATGCCAAAGAAGCATACTCTCCGGGCACATCGCGCTGCAGTAGTCGTCGTCGCAACTCACTGGCATATACCCAGACATGCTGTAGCATGCTCTTCGCGTGATCTGCGGCGATCTTCATGACGCTTTCGGGCTCTTGTCCCGTTCGATTCAACTTCGGACTGAGCCTTGCCTTGAAATGTACATCAATGGAACGTAAACTAACGATTTTGACAAGAGACCTACCATTTGCTGCTCAAGCAGCTCAACCCGATCTCGCAAGGTAAGCAAGGGATCCGGGTCATCCATGTCATACGTCGCGACTCCTTTTACACGCCGCCGGGTAGTGCCAATGCTGCGTTGAAAGGCGACAGCGCTTTCTGGGATAGTAGCGACATTCAATTTGATGCATGAAAGATTTTCGCTGAAAACGCACCGGTTCGCCGTCCTTCTCTTTCAGCATCATTCAGTCGTGCATCATCCCTGAAATGCCGCAGTTTCTGAGGGCTCCGCACGAGTATGTAGAGCCAAGGTGTACTTACTCTTCGTTGACAGCCGAATAAGAAGAACCCTGACTGTCTGTTTCATCCACCTCGCCGCAGTTTCCGATGCCCGTCGCGATAGAAGCCTGAGAGACATCAACTTGCAGTTCGATGCTGCTAGTAGAAATGATTAGTGTGGCATACAGGAGGTACGTTAGAACGCTCAGTGTCCTACTTGTTTTCTGTTGCGATTTCTGACATAATGACGAGGCAGCTGCGAAGAAAGCTACAAACAATGGACTGGGAAAGCACTTGGTGTCGGATGCATAGGGTGAGCTAATGCTTTTATGGACTTGTATTTTGCACGAGGGCTCCTCGCTGTTCATTTCCGGGAAGTGACGAAAGGTGAAGGTCCGTTTCAAGCCACTGATCCTTCCTCCTCCCTGTCAGCTGTCGCTTTCACAAATCCCGCACATCCGCACCATCTACATGCTAGGAGCTGCCGGTTGTCTGTGGTATGGTATAATATTTAACAACCCACTCACTTCGCTCAAGAAACCGAACTAAACCTGGACTCGTGCTATCATCCAATGGCTCGCTCGATCCACCGACGGAGTAAGCAAAGCCTTTTGACTACCGTCCCAATAGGCCCCTAACTTCTTCTCAGGAATACTCGGCGTAGTTGCTAGCATTGCAACCACGCGTCGAAGATACATCAACGACGCGGTTATACTCTCTGGAGGTAACCTTCCATGCCTCCTCAATAACCTGGGATCGTACCCATTTATCACTTGCCAGTTGGCATAGCACAGCGCAAGGGTGTCATCCGAGTGCTTAAGGGAGAGGTATGAACGTACTTGGTTCACTCATGCATTCCCGGCCGTTGAACACCCTGTAGGTTCGCAAAGGAAACTTGGTTTTACTCAACCGCACAGCACATGCTGAATATAGCCAATTGGTGGGCAATAGATACAAGATCACCCCGCAGGGCGCAGAAAGGCGAGAATGATGATATTGGCCAAGCTCTATGCACTGACTCAGAAATAGCTACAAAAGCATACTCTCGGGCTCCAATGCCCCGCACAGGAGGTCGTCTGTGTCTACTAATACTGAACTTGTAGAGTTGGAGGACGTTGATGTTGAAAGCTGGCAGGTGCTACGTTGTGCCGCCGATATACTGATACCTTCTGCTGACAATGCGTGTCAGAACCTGCTCCCCACCCTTTTGCATCTCCTTGAGGAACCCTCCGCTTCCCACCAAGACGTGCATGTTAGATGCCTACAGAAGGCATGCAATACTAGGGCGATACTCCCAATTCGAAAGGTGAGTTCCTGCGACCTCTCTATCCTTCAATTCCTGGCATTCATACGGTTATTCAGCTTGCATGGTTGGTGCGAAATGGTGGAAGAACGGTGAGAATGCGTTCATCTCTCCATGAAATTTTCACGTCTGGAACCACTTCGTGCCTAGGACGCCTCCTTGGACGAAGTCATAGAACAGCAGGCGCAGACGATATCGCAGCTACGTCTCGATCGAAATAAGCACAAGGCCGCATTGAGGGAATTGGGAAAACTGCTACACGATTCCTTGAGCGATGTTACTGATGATCTGGCCAGGTTCCTGCGTGCCAGAGGCTCTGATTAGCCGGAGAACCTTCTCGTTTCCTTTTCTTCCTGATTTATGCCATCTTTCTGTCAATAACTACCTCAGTTGCCTGTGATGTACTCCTCGAATACATGTCATTCTCGTATTGCTATGATTTTGCAGCCCGTCATTCTGAGAGCTTATACAGTTCCCCATTTTGCGTGTATCAATGCACAGGTAAAATTCATGCAAAATATGGACAAGAGGGCTGCCGGTTGAACACGGGACCGTTCTTCCCTGGTGGCGAGCAGATCCGACCACACCGTCTCCATTGTAAGTCGTCGTCTATGCATACAAATACTACAGCCATCTCTACATCTGAATCCACTTTCCATACACGCCAATGTGGCACACATATGTATGACTCCAGCCCCAATTGGAGTGTAACTGTACGACAACCACACCAAAGTCCATACCCATTTCGACTACCTCTGGGTAGACGGCGAAGGTTTGGATGGGTTTCCCATACCGAATATCACAGTGAACCGACGTCAGGGGGACTGATGGATAGCGTGCGTGAGGCTGGTATGCCTTTGGAGGGAGTTTTGTCCTTAGCTTCTTCAGAGTAGCAGAGTGTTGAGCGAACCATTGGCGATTTTCAAGACCGTCAACAACGCCCCAAACGGTGAGGTCTCTAGGAGCGCTCGCAACAGTGACACCAGGCACGTGTCCGATGGAAACATTCGTAAGGAAGGCCGGCTTGGGTAACAAAATTCCGAGTTGCGCCTCAGACCCGTGGAAGGACCAACATGTATCTGCAGCAAACTCAGGAGCCAGGACAGCTGCTGCTTCTGGGGCGTGGGGATCAGCTTCATCCGCAATGGGAGACTTGGGAGCAGGCGAAGTCAGAGACGGTATGATTGCAGCACCAATGCTGGAGGAGGCCAGATTATCACGTAGACAGTTACTGCGAGCGCAAGGGATGGGGCGAAAATGCTAAAAGCCACGCAGTTATACAGACAGCCTACGAGACGTTCTAAAGAACTCACGATAGCGAGTAGCATGAAGCTAGCGACGAGCATGAGGGCCACGCAGTGAGCGATAAATTTGAGAATGCGGCTGATGGGAGAGAGGCGAGAATCCTGTCGCACACTCTTCTGCAACAGATGTGTTGTCAGGTGGCTGTTACAGAGGGCCGCTGGACAAGACGATAGAGTGCTCACAGCCTGCTTGGCGTACTGCATCGTTTCACGCTGCGTTCCGGTTCCACGGTATCTAGGGGCTATATGGAGGCGCAGATGTGAGCGATGGCAATAAATGGGTGCTGGTAGATCACCCTTACGGACTATAGTGGGCTCTTCTGTTTGAAATCTTGCAGACGAATACCTCTCTCTCACTGGAGGAGAAGAAACGAGGTCTGAGGCTTTGGGCATGAGATTCTGAGTGGTTGAACGACTTGAAGAGTGGGTCCTGGGATCCGCTCGCTGCAGCTTTAAGCATTTCGCTCGGTGAGGCAACGCCGATTTACTTGGTGCCTTGTGTTTCTGCCTCGCACGTTGTGCATGGTATGGTGGACGATCTAGACAATGTCAGACAGGAAGAAAACGCGTGTCTTCATGTTGCAATGTCAGTGAGTTGATGTGAATCCTGTGTGGTGTAGAGCGTTCAATTCGGCGTGCTATCCCAACACAAGATGAACGAAGTCACGTGTCAATATTTCCACACGCTTCCGCCTATGCGTGAGTAGAACAGACTGAAACGAAAGTCAACCGTCCTTGTAATCACCATTTGAGATTGACCCATAACTTCTGCAGAGATAATTTGTTATATTGCTGTGTTGTATGATGTTCCCAACGTCAAGGTTGAACCCGAATGGGTCCATCCGGCTCCAAGACATACTCGGACTTTGCGTAAGTTGGACTGCTCGCCACGTACTAGATCGAATCCACTGATCAGCTCTCAAACAGCGGAACAACGCAGAATGGTTGAACGATGACAATCCAGTAAGGTCGTCTCCGAGCAACTTACCGAGCAAGTATAAAACTCGGTGCCTTCGACGGCAACCCTCCCTGCGACGACAAGTCTTGCAAGCCTCCCTGACCCTCAGAATGAGTCAACCCGTCCCTACTACCACTCCTTCTCCATCACCCTCGCCCTCTCCGTCTCCGGAGACGGGCAATCTCCGACCAGTACGCAAGGTGCCATCCAGACTCCTGTGACAGCAGGCGGCATCGGGTGGGGCCCCCTCTTCGTTGACCCTGGGGTCCGGGTGGTGAACCATTCCCCTCCCTTCCGGAGAACGTACTCGAACGACTCTTTGGGGTCAGCGTATGAACGAGCTGACGCTCGTGAATACCACGAATTGAGTGAGCTCTGCGTTGTTTGTAAGGGTCCCCTTAGCTTACCGTCTCCCGTCCTTAGAGGATACAGTGAAGGCGACTTCAGAAGTGGTCAAAACCTTGCAGCAGGACCTTACCAAGAGCCTCAATGCCACAAAGAACGAGCTCGCGCAGGGCCTCATCGACACTCAGAAGGAACTCGTTCAGCTGAAGAAGGCTCTGGACAATAGCAACCAAGGCATCCCGATGTATGTGACTATCCTCTGCATCGTGATAGCTTGGTTCTTGGGTCAGGTAGTTTTGCTGGGTTGGAAGTAGGCGGTGCCGGTGAAATGTAGATTCGAGACGTCTGGATTCCGGGAATCTGTGTAGGTGGGATATTCTCGTATGGAATGAGGGGCTACAGTGATGCGACCTTGGATCTCGAATTGGGTAGGAATCGTGTAAGCCTTCTGGTTATGTTAATGACCATGGACACTTCCCCCATTGGCCCCCACTGACAGCACTGCGATGTCCGAGTCCGGGGCACTAGCTTGCTTTCGTTTCTCAAGACCTCGAGAAAGCTGCCATTTTCGACTGCAGGGGACCCAACGCCGTTTCTATGGCTTGGTGTTGCGTGATTTAATGTCCTTTCGCCTGCGCTCATTGATTCATTGCTAAGTCTGAGTCTCCCACATGATCTTATGGCAAGTTTTCAGTTCGCAGCAGAGAGGACTTGATCTTTGTTCGACAGTGCATACCTGAGAGAAGCTGAACCTAAGCGAGGCTGTAATGGGGACGGTGAAAGGTGGGTGCGGAAAGCACACGTAAGATTATTCAAGCTTCAAGCTGTAAGTAGGCAAGTCCGCTGTCGCATGTCGGGCGTTGTCTTTCTAATGACGCAGATCACTGAGATCAGCGTTCTGAACTTCCGTTTTGGCAGGGCCCGGTTTTTACTTAGGCAATAGATCCTCGGTATGCTTTGATTATCGAATGATATTATACGTGGTACGAGGTGCAGTGAAAAGGGGTGCAGATACAATAGAGAGCTCGGGCATGTGCGATTCGAAACCGCACAAGTCTCGTATTAGGCGAAGTCCGACCTTAGCGTCTGGAGGGACCTAGTAACCGCTAAAAATATACCTCTCTCCCTCTCTCCCTGAGACTCTCTCTCTCTCTCTCTCTCTCCCTCTCCCTGGGAGACTGGCGAGCAACTGGCGACTATGGTTCCTGTGCTCGGACGATTGCCTATTGAAAAAGAGCATCTCAGCTCTGATCCATCCCCTTTCGCCATCCCCCGTTCATCGATGATCCCTCCTCTTCATGGCTGGCTACGCGGTGTGGGCTTCTGGGGCCTGGGCTTCCCTCGCTGGCGCATACACTGCTTTCCTTCTGCTTTCTCTTTTGCGACAACTGGCCGGTCCCATCTCTTGACTACCGGTTCTTATATGTTTTACTGAATACTGTAACTCTCTTGGTCAGGAGAGTCATCTTCCCAGCTGTGCTCAGCTCGAGAACCCGAGGCAAAGCGAGTACAGGTCAACTGCATCTCCTACGACTCGCCCTGATAGCTCAGAAGATATTGGGTCAGCAAATGGTCAAATGGCTTCTCAAACTACGTCAGGGTTGATCTATGTATTGCAACTGGGCCGCTAGAAGAAATACGCAAGAATAACTATCAAGTGACATTAGTCAAGAAGGTGGAATTGGCAGAGTGACAGCGTTGGATGGGTGCAGGAAGACGGTAACAACGGTGTAAGTGAGCAGCAACTTGCAGATGCGTTCTAACCAACGTATCCCAAGGGAGACCTTGACCGCGTGTTTTGCGTCTGGCTTCACGATATCGGTCGTTGGCAGTCCCGTCGCGTGCTTAGCCGGAGCAAAACGCGCACTGCAGATGACAACACACGGCTAGAGATGCGTTCACGTCGTCGCATATCGGTCACCTGATCGAGTTGAACTGGTGACAACATGCATCTTTACTGTGGAACGCGTCTTCTGCAGCACATCCGCAATGTCGTAGTCCCGGCGTAAAGTGAGCTCCCCCCTCTTCCACTGCGGCGCACTCCGCCACCCGCAATCTGACTGTGAAGGCTGCAATCCACTGATCATTGTTTTTGTACTACGCATATGCAGCGGCACGGAGGAGGCGAGGAAACAATGGAACAGCCCTTTGTCACTCTCATTACAGTCTACTCCGTCCGCATTTGCATCCTGGAGTCGGCCTTCCACGAGCGACTCTGGGTTTTTGTGCGCTTTTGGTGGCTTCCTTATGCACGGACTCGCTCTCGGATTTGCAAGCGCGCATCCTTTGAGTGGTTTCCCAGGTTCGTGCGATGTTCTACCCCGCTAACTCCGGGTCTGACCATCTGGGACTTGACATGCAGGGCTAATTTTAATTTGGGTGGGGTTGATTGCGGTGAGGAGGGCCTGTGCCCTGGAGGATGACCGATGCTGTGAGGATGTACTGTCTGGTAAGGCTGTCGAAATCTGCAAGCGACATGCCTGCGCTCGTCTGAGAAGAGCACGTGCTTGCCAATCGCCTCTACGCGCGTCGAATCAGCGGATAAACACGTCACATGATCGTGTATGAGCGAATCGCGATAGCGCTGAGCGCTCACAGACGCTTACTCCTGCCAAAACAACTGCCTTATAGCGGACCAAGGCAACCTTCCCCATTCTTCATCGCGCTAGGAGCAGATGGAAAACGTGTGGATCTTTCTGACGTGACTCGGAATGGATGACGCTTTGGGCCAACTACAATACCGATGATGGCGGCGGGCAACAAGGTTTCTTCAGTGGCCTCGTTTTCTCACCCTTGTTGCCACCACCTTCGGCGTTCAAATATTGTATGCCTTCATATCTCCTTAGCAGCCGTTGGTCCCATGCTGCGATCAGTATGTCTCGGAACAACAACTCGCCCCTCGGTGCAAGCTATCAGTCGCATACGGTGGATGATGGAGTTACAAACGTGAGTTACATGCAGGCTATATCTAACTTGAATCACTATGCCGTTGCTAGAGCCCATGGCCAACGTCAAAACGATATTCCTGAACGTGGACTTCCCAGGGACTTCAACCAGGGTCCATAATCTTTTACAGTAATTACAACCAAGAGTACATTATCTTTCTCAGTAGTATCTGAGGGCAGTTTATTACCACAATTATATAGCTATCCAGTGAGATGTACTTTACTGAGATAATCTCTGATCATCTCAGAGGTTATTGTTCCATAGATACTTATCAAAGGAGGAGGGTCAATTATCCTCTTGATTATCCATACTGAATTTAGATAATCTCTTTGTAATCTCAGG
>MU275519.1:0-14756 GCA_022160315.1 Panus rudis PR-1116 ss-1 | reverse complement strand
GGCTCCTTGATCGCCTTGATGTGTTTTGACTCGGTGATCGACGTACAAAGTCCATTTAGGGAGCCGAACTTGCGAATCAGGCTCACATAATGTTTGAGTGCATGTTCTCTTGGCAAGGCATCAAACCCCTCAGGGCGAACGCCTGTTCGGACGAAAATATCCCGGAAGTGAAGGTAATCCTTCAGATGCTTCTCCATGTCGCCAAGGGTAGCTTCAGTGTGGTAGTCACGACGCGCGAGGTAACAGAACTCAAGAAATGATGCGATTGCCTGCACCATTTCATCGGGAATAAGGCCGACTAGGGCCGGGAGATATACCTGAAATAATATTAAGTCAACTCGAAGTTGGAGATCATAAGAAAACCACTGGAGACCTCTCACCTTCATCAAACCTTTTGAATCGTCCCCTGTCCACTGCTTGAAGTCACGGCCTTGATAGAAATGTCGCAGGCCAGGGAACGTGGGCACTGCTGCAATTCTGCAAGAACGGCAACTCTATGTGAGATATGCGACGATAGTCCAACGATTAGACCAAGCTTACCTGCGATCTATCTCCGACATGACTTCGTCAGCGCGTCCCGGTGTATCTGAATTAGACAAGGTAATATATTCGCCAACCCAGGTAACCAAATGGTCCTTGAAGGCGCCTTTAATCATTTGATGTAACAGGTCGCCCGCAATGAGTTCGTGGATATCTGCGCGAGGAAAATCATTTGTAAAGGGCTAAAACAAAGCGGAGGGTTATTCATGCACATGTCGTAAACAAATTTGGTACTCACAATCGCATCGGAAACAATACCATAGTCGTCCCATAGTGCCTTTGCACTAAATCCGCCCCGAAGCAGTTCCTCCGTGTGTTGACGACTCCGAAAACCACTTGGAGGATCTTTTCCTCCAAGCTTCGTACGATGGTCAATGCAGATAGGACACCACTTCTGGACAATGCAGGCGACCAATGCCTGCTCTGGATAGTCGGCAATGTATGGTGCGAGCCCATAGATGATGCGGCGGAAATGTCCGTCAGGACAACGAGCAATTTCGGGGGTAGTCATTCCTGGACGGAGTGATCTAAGGATGGTGGCAAGACTGGAATGAAACAGCTGGCGGCGGAAGCGACGATAGTCAGCATCATCCTTGTATTCCTTCTCACCTTAATCCACAGTCGACGTTAATGAACAATAGATAGACGATGCGAATAGTACATTCAAATTACTCACACTTTGGTATTGCCAAAAATGCTAAAAGGGCCACAGCATTACGGTGAGCTCGACGTACGTTATTATGAACGTTCCCGAGAGAGATGTAAAGGGGGTAATAGTCGTTCTGCCCGGTGGCGATGGATACAGTAGTTTTATCGCTACCGAGGATGACCGGAGCGAACATTGCGCCATTGCACTTGCCATCCTTTGCAATGAGATCCTGTGAGCATGCATGTCAGGCTTGATGGTGAGACCAGGGGCATTCTACGATAACGAAATAGTGTACATACAGCTTGTTCCCATGTCCAATTACCAGAAAACAAATTCTGGTAATGACGATGGCCGGACGAGTCGTATCTGCGATATGGTGTAGTATCGAACTCGTTCTCGAAGTCCGGGTTTGCTAGCATATTACGAATGATGGTTCGAGGGTTGCGATACCAGATTTCATGCTGAGCTGTCATCCACGATGGAACATCACCCTCTGTTGGATGGGGGCCGGTATATGATGCAGTAAAGGAGTGCCACGGGGCATCCCCGAGTGGGATGGAGTCAATGATATTATGCATATCAGCATGGTTGGCAAAGGGAGGAACCGCATCGAAGTCACCATTTGTAGCCTTGAGCAAAGATGCGGCCCAAACAGTGAGAATGTTGTCGATCTTGCCACGAGACAATTGCGCTTGACGATAGAAGATGTCCGCGGTTTCAAATTCTATGCGATCCGAGAAAGGTGTCCAATCTGAGGGCAAAGCTGTCGTGCGAGGAGGAGGAGGGCAGCCGACGGGTAATGGGTTGCCTGTGTTGTTGCATGGAATACCTGTATTTTTGATAGGACGTTAGAAAGAGTCTCTTTACAAACTGTGAATCGACACATACCATTGATATTGGGGTGTTCTATATCAGTAAACTTGAGGGGATGCTCATTGGCGAGTGAGACATTGTCCCCAAATCGCGGTGCGTCTTCTGGAAGCCTATTATCTCCATCGTATATGGGGCCTTCCTCAGCAGCCCCAGGCTCATCATTCTCTCCCTCTAAATCCTGCACTAGGACATTGATCTGCGATTCAAAGATCCCATCAACGTCCATGTTTGATGGACTGCTAGAGGCAGTTTCTGAAGGGACAGCAGTGGATTTGAGGCGTTCTGAGCGACGGTGGGCATTGAGATGCATTGTTAGCCCTGCTCGACTGTGTAAGGCTCGATTGCATCTTGGCCATGTGCACGGAAATTCAGTGTACTTGAATATTGCACGGCGACCCATGGATGGAAGGAATGTTGTTGAGTGAGGAGTGGTGTGTGTACTAGTGAGAGGGGAGCTTTGAGTTCTGATAAGTTGCGGTGAGATGAATCTGAAGCCGGTACATACCGGAGCGGGAGCAAGAACGAAACTCCGCTGTTTATTTGTTTGTTTCGAGCAAAGCCCCGGTGGCCGGGGAGCGTTCAGTAGCAACGGGCAACGGGGGACACGTCACTACCTCTCTCCAACTTACCTTCACTCAGTACACTCCTTACCCTTAAAGATACTACACACTCCTTAACTTACTTACCAGCAATGTCACAGTCAAGCGGCCGAGCTTATAATACTCGGGTTGATAATATCCACAAGCGACCTGGAAAGGTGGTCCTTGATGCAGATAGGGAAGGTCGTCGCACTCGTCGTCCTACCTCTGTGGTTCAGCAGGAAAAGCGTGCACAGGAGGAGCAACAGGTACGCGAAGCAGCAAAGAAGGAAGCAGCTATAAAGCGAGTTGCCCGCATCCAGGTTGAAGGCGTCGCCAAACAGGCTATGGCTGAAAGTGAAGCTGGAAAGTCACTTACCCCTGCAGAGCTTGCCAGTCGAAAGGGGGTCAAGGGCGGACGAGGTATGTATGCTTCTCGAAGTGTAACTGTCGCTAGAGCAGATTACGAGTAACACGCCTACAAACTTGAATTATATAGCACGAACCGCAAACAGCACGCAGCAAAAACCTGAACTAGCAGGCACTGTGGATGATAACAAAGGTCAGAAAACCTTCCACATGTGCTAAACGACTCTCTGACTGATTTTAACTCCTGATTAAGGTGATGCGGCCGATGACAGTGCTCGAGGCAGTCAGAGGAAGCGTAACACGAAACCCACCAGAGCTGATGTCGATGCAGCCGCCGCTAGCCTCAACCTTACTCCAGAACAAGTGCTTGTGGCATTGAGGAAGTTTGCAGAGGGAACAGCGGGCGACGCAATTGAAGTGCCTGCAGAGGACACAGCCGTGGGTATTCCACCTCGCTTGAAGAGGAAGTCGGATAGCCATGAGGCAGAGGCTTCCCTTGGGTTGGTTACATCATACCTTTCTCGGTACTCTTCTTGTACTCACTCATACTGCAGCGACGGCAGTGTTCAGCCCGAGCTCAAGGAATTGTCAGAGCAGCCAACAAAAAAATCCAAGCCACATCACCCATCGGGGTTGTTGCCGAAAGCTCTCGCTGCTCAAAGTCCGAGGCAGAAAGCTTCTGAAAGCAATGGACGCGGCGGGAAGTCTGTTTCGACTCCTACTACCAAGAATCTCATAGCACAGGCCAATCCGAGTTCAAGCCCGTTGTCCCTCAAAGGCACAACAGGGAAAGCGAAGCTGCCCCAGCGTCAGTCTGCTTCCCCTGCTTCTGAGAAATCACAAATCCCTCTGAGTCCGAATACTCAACAAGATGCGCCCGCCGATGCGGAGATCAGCACGGACAAACCAATGGTCATTGATGGTGGTTATGTTGACTCGGGGGACGAAGAATTCTACAATGCCATGGACACCACAGCAGAGGATGGTGCCCGCACTACGGACAAGGTTTGTTTTCTCTTTACGACAGGACACTATACTCATACATTCATGTCTCAGGGAGTCGTTGGAATCAAGGCCCCAGCTCTTCCTGACCCTGAGCCTGTCGCTACCGGTGATGAGCCCGAGCCTGAGGGAACCGGATACAAGCGCAGGTCACGCGCATTGGCTATCTTGGGGTTACCTAAACCGATTGAGAGGTACATACAGACGAAGATATTCCCGCACATCAAGCAAAGTATTGGAAGGTTCCAGAACCCCTTCCGTATCGACCCCGATGAGAGTCGTGCGCTCTTCCAGGAGATCTTTCGCATCCATTTCCATGGTACTCTCCATGAGAATGTCGTCTCAGGCCTCACCTTCGAGGATGATTCTGACGAACATCGCATTGTGAGGCACTCACTTGATTCCTCTGCTGCATTTAGTATTGATTGTCGATGGCATGTGGCCCCACTATGCAGATGATACAGAAGGTTTACGAGGCACGAAGCAACATGGCCGCTTTCGCAGTGAAGGCGGTCGAGAAGCACATGTTAACGGACTTCAAGGATTCCGATGCACGTGCCAAGGAAGCCAAACGCCAGACAGGTAGTGCGCATCCATTCCTCTCCATTGCCACGTTCAGAGACACTAGAGGTACTGTGGTACGTGACATCCAGTTTCTGATTGCTTCATTCTTCTGCTGACTCGGATAACGTGCCTGCGGTTCACTGCCTTGATTTACCTTCATCGCAGTATCGCACCGGACTTTGGCGCAATCATATTGTGCTCGAGGTGCTTCACCGTTTCTTCAATAGCGTGAAAACTACTGCCATAGAGGGCAGTGATGGTGAACCTGTGGGTCTCTTGACCCTTGCCGCCGTGGCAGTGAGTATCTTCATGTTCAAGTTACTTGATACCGGTAAACTCCAGAACGTACTGACTGCTACTAGATCGAGCGCGCATTCATGCTGTGGCAAAGCGGACAATACAACGCAGCTTTATCGAAGACTACGTATGAGTTCTCCGCAGAAAAATGGCAAAGACATGTCGACAAATACGTCAAATTCACTGTCAAGCTCAAAGAGGAAGACTGGGTTGATATACTCAACCGCGTGGATGAGATCATCCTCGAGAATGAATTCGACCCGGGGAACTCAGGCTCAAACGACCTAGGCTTGGATTACAAGGATGAAGATGCCGACGAAATTGACTTCTACGAGGCGTCGCCCGAGGAACTTGCCAAGATGGATGATCTTGTTGAATGCTAAAAGTAGTTTAATTGTCGTTGTTGCACTGACCATGTGTACTAACGGAAAACCTTGCGCTCTAGGCTTCAGCTCCTACATGAAGTTACTGGTCCTCGTACATACTATTGTCACTCGTTCAAGTTCTACCATACTTGGGCTCATCAGCGCCGGTTTCAACACTGTCGCATCGCATACCCCGGCCCACATTACATTCCTTCAAGCCTTTCGTCTACTCATTATTCATTCCATTGCCGCCACAGAGCCAGCCTCATCAAGTCCGAGGGTTCAGCACCGTCACCGTGACATCAGATACCCCAGGCTCGTATTTCATTGTCTTCAGTTCCCCAATCCTAATAAACATCCGGAGTAATTGCTTCTTCGATGATTCCATAATGCTTGGTTCCCTTATTTACGGAATAATCCCTTACAGATCACTTTATATTCAACTTGCAACGCTCTTTACTTTTCTTTGGACACTTTCGCTGCATGACAGATTTTACTACCTACTCGTTTGGAGCGCCTTGTATGCCTGACGCGCCTTGCAAATCGCAGTATCTTACTTGTCTGAGCCGTCTGAGGATGTCTGAGGTGTGTCTGAGAATAAATCGACGCTCCTAAGTTGCCTGAGTGCCTGAACTGCCTGAGTTGTCTTGAAGTGCCTGTTTCAGACGTCCAAGGCAGTCTCAGACGATGTTGAGTTTTCCTGATGCAGTGACACCGAAGCTCCTGCATACTATGCATGCAATACGTACCATGACGATGCAAGCCCTGTACTTAAGTATAAATCCTTGGCAAACTGATCAGACTTACTATCATACCCCAGGCGCCGCAATTGGGCGCACGTCCGAGTAGGGTACAGACGTGTCGTTGACCGAAAGAGCACATTGATGACATTCAAGTTGATCGACGTAGATGAGCCACTAGCGGCCGCCACAGCGCAGCAAACGGACCCATTAGGTAATATTTTCATCAATAAATTATGACTTGAACGTTGTGGGTCCAAGTATATTGCCTCTTCGCTAGCGGACCTCGTATTTAGACATCGAATTCGACATCGACCGCAGCTTCCTCAGCGAAATGGCTACTTAGACCTGAATACTCCTGAATACCTGCCACGCACTAGATTAGTTCATGAATAGTTTGTCATCGTACAGTACCCGTAGCGGTTGAATCTACAATCTGAACAGTTGAAACTTTGCCAAGAAATAAGTAAGTATGCCGTAGGAGGAAAACGTAAATAAAGCGCTAGCTAAAGCCTGATGGCTATAGCAGGCCACCCCCTTACCGACCCTCCCGACCATCTCAAACGTTTCCTTTCGTTGCAAGTTGCCCAAAGCATTGTTCATTCAAGACTCAGGAAATTCAGGCGCGCGAAAAGGAATAGTACCCTCTGAAAGCGCAGTCTGATGTCCATGCACGGATCCCGGACTCGGACGAATTGAATGGTCCCAGTTAGTATGATACTGTCTCAGTGAGTTCACCGGCCAAACACAGGTGATAATCGGATGACGCGTCATGGTCACGTGTACGTGTCTTAACCAGTCCGAGTCGAAAGGAAAGCGACCAACGGGCGTCGATGACCTGCATCTATGTAACGACGACACCATCCAACCCATATGGCCACTGTTTTCAACAAGCATAGGAAAGCGAACACTTTGTGCATATATCATATTTGGAACAGAATAAGTCATTCTTGCACAAAACAAATGATTGTCAGCCAGTCCGAATCGCAATGACGATGTCAAATCCGACCGCAAGCCTCAATGTCAGCCTGGTTGCATAGTTAAGACCTCGGCGGACTGCAAGCCTATTCTCTCGCCCCTTTCCTTTCTTCTTCCATCCTTCCTCAAGGTCGACAGGCTCAAGATCCATATACCCCATCTAATTCAAGGACCCCTGTCAGCAAGATGCGACTGTTAACGAAGATTAAGGCCCTGATACTCAAGAAACCCGGATCGGAAAGCAAGGTATGGTCCAATTTCTTTGGATTATGGCAACAGGCTCATCACCGTCTGAAAGGCTGCCCGCAGGCAAATTCAATCGAGCGAGGAAGTTTCTACCTCGTCTCAGAAGGACTCTCGTCGGAAATCGTTGGTTGCTCTGGTATGTTGGTGTAGATATCTTGGGATGTCACGTTATTTGTACTGAGGGGGAACTTCAGGCAACGCTCGCAACCGGTGAAGATGCGGAGCGGGTCTTCCCTCGACTATTCTTTGAGTCGGTCGTCCGTTTGAGTCGTGAAGTCCCTAGAGGACTCGACACTCAAGACCGAGCCAATTTCATCAAGAATATGGTGAGTATTCTCCGAGCAAGTCATCCTCAGTTGCGCTGAAGTCGTATCAATTAGATTATGCGAGACTTGACGTCAGTGACGGACCTCAGCATCGCTCTTCGTATTGAGCATGCGGCCGATCTCACTGGAAAGGATATTACGAAGGACCTTGTAATCCCCGAGCCAGCGCATTTTAGCTCGTCGGACATTGTCGACACCCTGGAGAATATCCCAGTTGACACCTCTCTGGTACTCGAGTTGACGTACGAACTTGAAGAGGAAGAGGACAATGAGGATAAGTCTCTCGGCGGCGCCATCGTGATTGGCTCTCCAGCTTTGAGCGAAGGATCGACTCTGGTAGAGCCAGAGGAGGAGTCCCTTACTTTCACCGACAGTTTTGAGGAGATTGCGAAAACAGCTATCGAGGCATCGCCCATCCCAACCAAGCTCACTGGCAGCGATCTCGAGCTCGTCAAGCGTCTCGGGAGTGGGACCTTCGGTACTGTATCCTTAGCAAAGATTAAGGGGATGGGGGTATACGGGGCCGTGAAGGTTATCAAGAAGTACACGGCGAAGCCGAGGGCCCCAAAGGCAGTCGACACGTTCGGCAGAGAGATAGTGGATTTGTGTGGGGAAGAGGGAGAACAGAGTCGGTTCATCTGTGAGGCGGCGATCCAGGAGTATTTCGCGTTTAGACGCATGGAAGGAGTTGAAGGCATTGTTCAGCTCATGGCGAGCTTTCACGATGACAAGAATTTCTATTTCGTGATGGTGAGTGCTCTCGTCGATAAGATGAGACTTAGTATTAACACCCCCTTAGCCCTTCTACGCAGGGGGTGACTTGCAGAGTCTCTTGACTCGGGCGAGGAGACTTTCAATCAAGCACGCGCGATTCTACATCGCTCAATTGGTGAGTCTTTGTACATCCTTTCTCGGAACAGTGCTGATCAATTCTCATAGCTCAACGCCGTTGAGGCCCTCCACGCTCGTGGTATCGTGCATCGAGACATCAAGCCGGGCAACATCTTCATCGACGAGAACGGCGACCTCAAGTTGGGTGACCTTGGCTTGGCGCGTTTATTCGTAAAGGGGACATGTGAGGCGGAGAGAGAGGCTATTGAGGGGCTCATTCCGATTTCAGAGCCCGAGGTAACTATCAGTGGTTGTGGTACGCCGGACTATATGGCTCCGGAGCAGTATTATGGGGACTTGTATTCGTACCCGGTGGACATCTTTTCTGTTGGGGTGACTGCTTTCAGGATGTTGATGGGTCGGGTAAGTCGTCTCTTCTCTTCAGCTTGCACCTGCATCAGGAAAACTCAACATCGTCTGAGACTGCCTTGGACGTCTGAAACAGGCACTTCAAGACAACTCAGGCAGTTCAGGCACTCAGGCAACTTAGGAGCGTCGATTTATTCTCAGACACACCTCAGACATCCTCAGACGGCTCAGACAAGTAAGATACTGCGATTTGCAAGGCGCGTCAGGCATACAAGGCGCTCCAAACGAGTAGGTAGTAAAATCTGTCATGCAGCGAAAGTGTCCAAAGAAAAGTAAAGAGCGTTGCAAGTTGAATATAAAGTGATCTGTAAGGGATTATTCCGTAAATAAGGGAACCAAGCATTATGGAATCATCGAAGAAGCAATTACTCCGGATGTTTATTAGGATTGGGGAACTGAAGACAATGAAATACGAGCCTGGGGTATCTGATGTCACGGTGACGGTGCTGAACCCTCGGACTTGATGAGGCTGGCTCTGTGGCGGCAATGGAATGAATAATGAGTAGACGAAAGGCTTGAAGGAATGTAATGTGGGCCGGGGTATGCGATGCGACAGTGTTGAAACCGGCGCTGATGAGCCCAAGTATGGTAGAACTTGAACGAGTGACAATAGTATGTACGAGGACCAGTAACTTCATGTAGGAGCTGAAGCCTAGAGCGCAAGGTTTTCCGTTAGTACACATGGTCAGTGCAACAACGACAATTAAACTACTTTTAGCATTCAACAAGATCATCCATCTTGGCAAGTTCCTCGGGCGACGCCTCGTAGAAGTCAATTTCGTCGGCATCTTCATCCTTGTAATCCAAGCCTAGGTCGTTTGAGCCTGAGTTCCCCGGGTCGAATTCATTCTCGAGGATGATCTCATCCACGCGGTTGAGTATATCAACCCAGTCTTCCTCTTTGAGCTTGACAGTGAATTTGACGTATTTGTCGACATGTCTTTGCCATTTTTCTGCGGAGAACTCATACGTAGTCTTCGATAAAGCTGCGTTGTATTGTCCGCTTTGCCACAGCATGAATGCGCGCTCGATCTAGTAGCAGTCAGTACGTTCTGGAGTTTACCGGTATCAAGTAACTTGAACATGAAGATACTCACTGCCACGGCGGCAAGGGTCAAGAGACCCACAGGTTCACCATCACTGCCCTCTATGGCAGTAGTTTTCACGCTATTGAAGAAACGGTGAAGCACCTCGAGCACAATATGATTGCGCCAAAGTCCGGTGCGATACTGCGATGAAGGTAAATCAAGGCAGTGAACCGCAGGCACGTTATCCGAGTCAGCAGAAGAATGAAGCAATCAGAAACTGGATGTCACGTACCACAGTACCTCTAGTGTCTCTGAACGTGGCAATGGAGAGGAATGGATGCGCACTACCTGTCTGGCGTTTGGCTTCCTTGGCACGTGCATCGGAATCCTTGAAGTCCGTTAACATGTGCTTCTCGACCGCCTTCACTGCGAAAGCGGCCATGTTGCTTCGTGCCTCGTAAACCTTCTGTATCATCTGCATAGTGGGGCCACATGCCATCGACAATCAATACTAAATGCAGCAGAGGAATCAAGTGAGTGCCTCACAATGCGATGTTCGTCAGAATCATCCTCGAAGGTGAGGCCTGAGACGACATTCTCATGGAGAGTACCATGGAAATGGATGCGAAAGATCTCCTGGAAGAGCGCACGACTCTCATCGGGGTCGATACGGAAGGGGTTCTGGAACCTTCCAATACTTTGCTTGATGTGCGGGAATATCTTCGTCTGTATGTACCTCTCAATCGGTTTAGGTAACCCCAAGATAGCCAATGCGCGTGACCTGCGCTTGTATCCGGTTCCCTCAGGCTCGGGCTCATCACCGGTAGCGACAGGCTCAGGGTCAGGAAGAGCTGGGGCCTTGATTCCAACGACTCCCTGAGACATGAATGTATGAGTATAGTGTCCTGTCGTAAAGAGAAAACAAACCTTGTCCGTAGTGCGGGCACCATCCTCTGCTGTGGTGTCCATGGCATTGTAGAATTCTTCGTCCCCCGAGTCAACATAACCACCATCAATGACCATTGGTTTGTCCGTGCTGATCTCCGCATCGGCGGGCGCATCTTGTTGAGTATTCGGACTCAGAGGGATTTGTGATTTCTCAGAAGCAGGGGAAGCAGACTGACGCTGGGGCAGCTTCGCTTTCCCTGTTGTGCCTTTGAGGGACAACGGGCTTGAACTCGGATTGGCCTGTGCTATGAGATTCTTGGTAGTAGGAGTCGAAACAGACTTCCCGCCGCGTCCATTGCTTTCAGAAGCTTTCTGCCTCGGACTTTGAGCAGCGAGAGCTTTCGGCAACAACCCCGATGGGTGATGTGGCTTGGATTTTTTTGTTGGCTGCTCTGACAATTCCTTGAGCTCGGGCTGAACACTGCCGTCGCTGCAGTATGAGTGAGTACAAGAAGAGTACCGAGAAAGGTATGATGTAACCAACCCAAGGGAAGCCTCTGCCTCATGGCTATCCGACTTCCTCTTCAAGCGAGGTGGAATACCCACGGCTGTGTCCTCTGCAGGCACTTCAATTGCGTCGCCCGCTGTTCCCTCTGCAAACTTCCTCAATGCCACAAGCACTTGTTCTGGAGTAAGGTTGAGGCTAGCGGCGGCTGCATCGACATCAGCTCTGGTGGGTTTCGTGTTACGCTTCCTCTGACTGCCTCGAGCACTGTCATCGGCCGCATCACCTTAATCAGGAGTTAAAATCAGTCAGAGAGTCGTTTAGCACATGTGGAAGGTTTTCTGACCTTTGTTATCATCCACAGTGCCTGCTAGTTCAGGTTTTTGCTGCGTGCTGTTTGCGGTTCGTGCTATATAATTCAAGTTTGTAGGCGTGTTACTCGTAATCTGCTCTAGCGACAGTTACACTTCGAGAAGCATACATACCTCGTCCGCCCTTGACCCCCTTTCGACTGGCAAGCTCTGCAGGGGTAAGTGACTTTCCAGCTTCACTTTCAGCCATAGCCTGTTTGGCGACGCCTTCAACCTGGATGCGGGCAACTCGCTTTATAGCTGCTTCCTTCTTTGCTGCTTCGCGTACCTGTTGCTCCTCCTGTGCACGCTTTTCCTGCTGAACCACAGAGGTAGGACGACGAGTGCGACGACCTTCCCTATCTGCATCAAGGACCACCTTTCCAGGTCGCTTGTGGATATTATCAACCCGAGTATTATAAGCTCGGCCGCTTGACTGTGACATTGCTGGTAAGTAAGTTAAGGAGTGTGTAGTATCTTTAAGGGTAAGGAGTGTACTGAGTGAAGGTAAGTTGGAGAGAGGTAGTGACGTGTCCCCCGTTGCCCGTTGCTACTGAACGCTCCCCGGCCACCGGGGCTTTGCTCGAAACAAACAAATAAACAGCGGAGTTTCGTTCTTGCTCCCGCTCCGGTATGTACCGGCTTCAGATTCATCTCACCGCAACTTATCAGAACTCAAAGCTCCCCTCTCACTAGTACACACACCACTCCTCACTCAACAACATTCCTTCCATCCATGGGTCGCCGTGCAATATTCAAGTACACTGAATTTCCGTGCACATGGCCAAGATGCAATCGAGCCTTACACAGTCGAGCAGGGCTAACAATGCATCTCAATGCCCACCGTCGCTCAGAACGCCTCAAATCCACTGCTGTCCCTTCAGAAACTGCCTCTAGCAGTCCATCAAACATGGACGTTGATGGGATCTTTGAATCGCAGATCAATGTCCTAGTGCAGGATTTAGAGGGAGAGAATGATGAGCCTGGGGCTGCTGAGGAAGGCCCCATATACGATGGAGATAATAGGCTTCCAGAAGACGCACCGCGATTTGGGGACAATGTCTCACTCGCCAATGAGCATCCCCTCAAGTTTACTGATATAGAACACCCCAATATCAATGGTATGTGTCGATTCACAGTTTGTAAAGAGACTCTTTCTAACGTCCTATCAAAAATACAGGTATTCCATGCAACAACACAGGCAACCCATTACCCGTCGGCTGCCCTCCTCCTCCTCGCACGACAGCTTTGCCCTCAGATTGGACACCTTTCTCGGATCGCATAGAATTTGAAACCGCGGACATCTTCTATCGTCAAGCGCAATTGTCTCGTGGCAAGATCGACAACATTCTCACTGTTTGGGCCGCATCTTTGCTCAAGGCTACAAATGGTGACTTCGATGCGGTTCCTCCCTTTGCCAACCATGCTGATATGCATAATATCATTGACTCCATCCCACTCGGGGATGCCCCGTGGCACTCCTTTACTGCATCATATACCGGCCCCCATCCAACAGAGGGTGATGTTCCATCGTGGATGACAGCTCAGCATGAAATCTGGTATCGCAACCCTCGAACCATCATTCGTAATATGCTAGCAAACCCGGACTTCGAGAACGAGTTCGATACTACACCATATCGCAGATACGACTCGTCCGGCCATCGTCATTACCAGAATTTGTTTTCTGGTAATTGGACATGGGAACAAGCTGTATGTACACTATTTCGTTATCGTAGAATGCCCCTGGTCTCACCATCAAGCCTGACATGCATGCTCACAGGATCTCATTGCAAAGGATGGCAAGTGCAATGGCGCAATGTTCGCTCCGGTCATCCTCGGTAGCGATAAAACTACTGTATCCATCGCCACCGGGCAGAACGACTATTACCCCCTTTACATCTCTCTCGGGAACGTTCATAATAACGTACGTCGAGCTCACCGTAATGCTGTGGCCCTTTTAGCATTTTTGGCAATACCAAAGTGTGAGTAATTTGAATGTACTATTCGCATCGTCTATCTATTGTTCATTAACGTCGACTGTGGATTAAGGTGAGAAGGAATACAAGGATGATGCTGACTATCGTCGCTTCCGCCGCCAGCTGTTTCATTCCAGTCTTGCCACCATCCTTAGATCACTCCGTCCAGGAATGACTACCCCCGAAATTGCTCGTTGTCCTGACGGACATTTCCGCCGCATCATCTATGGGCTCGCACCATACATTGCCGACTATCCAGAGCAGGCATTGGTCGCCTGCATTGTCCAGAAGTGGTGTCCTATCTGCATTGACCATCGTACGAAGCTTGGAGGAAAAGATCCTCCAAGTGGTTTTCGGAGTCGTCAACACACGGAGGAACTGCTTCGGGGCGGATTTAGTGCAAAGGCACTATGGGACGACTATGGTATTGTTTCCGATGCGATTGTGAGTACCAAATTTGTTTACGACATGTGCATGAATAACCCTCCGCTTTGTTTTAGCCCTTTACAAATGATTTTCCTCGCGCAGATATCCACGAACTCATTGCGGGCGACCTGTTACATCAAATGATTAAAGGCGCCTTCAAGGACCATTTGGTTACCTGGGTTGGCGAATATATTACCTTGTCTAATTCAGATACACCGGGACGCGCTGACGAAGTCATGTCGGAGATAGATCGCAGGTAAGCTTGGTCTAATCGTTGGACTATCGTCGCATATCTCACATAGAGTTGCCGTTCTTGCAGAATTGCAGCAGTGCCCACGTTCCCTGGCCTGCGACATTTCTATCAAGGCCGTGACTTCAAGCAGTGGACAGGGGACGATTCAAAAGGTTTGATGAAGGTGAGAGGTCTCCAGTGGTTTTCTTATGATCTCCAACTTCGAGTTGACTTAATATTATTTCAGGTATATCTCCCGGCCCTAGTCGGCCTTATTCCCGATGAAATGGTGCAGGCAATCGCATCATTTCTTGAGTTCTGTTACCTCGCGCGTCGTGACTACCACACTGAAGCTACCCTTGGCGACATGGAGAAGCATCTGAAGGATTACCTTCACTTCCGGGATATTTTCGTCCGAACAGGCGTTCGCCCTGAGGGGTTTGATGCCTTGCCAAGAGAACATGCACTCAAACATTATGTGAGCCTGATTCGCAAGTTCGGCTCCCTAAATGGACTTTGTACGTCGATCACCGAGTCAAAACACATCAAGGCGATCAAGGAGCC
>MU275516.1:0-14966 GCA_022160315.1 Panus rudis PR-1116 ss-1 | reverse complement strand
GCATGGAAACTGAAGTTCCGTACATTGTTCCTGCAGAGTGTACAACATGGTATGGAAGTGTACTCTCCAGCTCCCAACACCCTAATGGCTCAGTCGCCATGTATGTCCTAAGTATACATGGCCCAGACAATGTATACTCCAGCTCTGCAATCTGGCCTTGCCCATGTGTACAACCTGATCACTATGTATACTACAGCAGTTACATTGTATACAGGGTGCATATATGAAGTACACATGGCATGTACTATGTAACAAAGGTGAGGTATACACGGTCACGGCAACATTCACATGGCAGTTGAGATGTGCACACAGACCCTACCACCAAGCGGGGACCTCTCACGTGCCCGCAGTACATGGCTGCTGCGTATGTACACTTTTGCTCCAACCTTGTATACATCACCTCACCCCTGCCCTCCTTGTATACTCATTCACATCGTGGTGAGGTTTTGCACAAGGATTTTTAATTTCCTCACTACATTGTGTACATTCCTAGCGCATACGAGTGCACCCGGAGCACACATTCTCTCATCCCACATCAGGAAATTGTCATTGGCCCTTATCGCTGCATATAAGGGCGCTAAGGGCTGTAAGTCAGGTAAGTGTAAGTCATGCGCATATAGCCAAGAAGGTGGGTAAGATGCTATCCATATAGTAGTCAGTTTTGAGTCAGAGAGTTAGACCTTCTGGTATCTTATTGTCTACACCAAATGTGGTATTTTTCACCTACAAAGTGTAACATATGCATCGAAGCCTGTTGTGCTATTGCTGCATAAAAGTAGGCTGTTTCCGGTAAGTTGTGTAAGTGCGGTAAGCTCATGACAGTTTGCTGATGCATATAATGCCAACCGCGTGAAGCTTATTGGCAATTAAAGAAAGTGCGGTGTAGCCGACCGCGTGGGCCGAAATGACCGTTGCGTAGTGGACTGATACATGTAGAAGATGAACGGTCCTCAAGCAGGAACCGTATATTCTCGCTGTTGGTTATTCAACCATTTGTGTAGACGGCTGCTTCATCCTTGCACGAATGTGCGTATGGGTTGTAGTTCGACGCCCTTTGACAGGTGAGTATCATTCACTGTCGCCGGTTACTACTGGCAATCCGTGTCACTCTGCGAATTTTCAGGCCGTTTTCACAGGTCGCCCTGTACGGCTGCAAATGCCTGACATGAATTCCCGTTAACATCACATCCAGGGAGTCCAGCGGATCTACGCAACCCAATTCTACTCTATTTTTGAACGTTCAATATGTGATTTCGCTGAGGTGTGAACGCGGTGAAGGAGGTCCCAGACCCATCGATGTACAGCCTGGACAATTAATAACACATCTCGCATCCCTACGTATTGCAAGGCAGCGTCTCGAGACTTCCAGCAAGTTGACCACGGCGTTCTCTTTTCAATACTTCAACCCATGGCGCTCTTTTCGGACGTGTGATTCTACACGGTCCAAGGAACCTGGTATGAAATGAGTGTCCATTCCATTGGATGGAGGTGACGTTGACCCACAGTTACAATACGATGATGCTTCATACTGTTCCCTCGCATACCAAGTAAGCTCTTCTTGTTACCCTGATTGACCGTCGATGACCCTGATGCAGATGTCAAGAATAGGTACGTACCGCAAGTACGTCTGAAAGCTACCCGACGGCTGGTACACACCGTTGACACCAACCCAGGCTTTGCAAAAATCCGCAAGACGGGATTGGGTGCCTTGCGCTACAAGACGGTGTGCACTGCGAGTCTTTGCAAACTGTCATTCTTCGGATGTGCACTGGTACAACGCCTACCCGGAGAACTCATACTCACGGAATGAGATGTTGTAAATGTCAATAGCGAAGGGCATGCCCTGTACTTGTATAAATACAGGTCGAGGCGGCATCGTATTCCCCAGTGCTCATCGAGTCACTTCTCCAACTCGCCCTTCAGCACTACCTCTTCTGCCCATCCACCTACTCTTCCTGAGATAGTGAAACGATGGCCTTCAAGAGCATCCTCGCTGTCCTCACTTTGACTGCGGTCGCTTTGGCTACGCCGGCTTCCAGACCCGTTTCTTGCGGAGCTGGTCGTGTTGTCAGCAACGCCGTGGTATGTGTTTTTTTTTTTTTTGCTATGGTATGTGGAAGTTGGTGACTGACGGGCTGTTCGTTTTGGCAGTGCTGCAAGTGGTTCGATATTTTGGACGATATCCAGGAGAACCTGTTCGACGGCGGCGAGTGTGGTGAGGAGACCCACGAGGTATGTGATTGAATATTCGCGGATGAAATAGACTGCTCACGCGCAAATCTCTATAGTCCCTTCGTGTAAGGAGTCATTGCTTTCAACGATCGCTTACTTGATGTCTCATACACCCCTCATCGATAGCTTACCTTCCACGACGCTATTGGATTTTCTCTGTCCGCTGAAAGGCAAGGTCGCTTCGGGTCAGTATCCTTCATTCCTCTACGTTCAAAGCTCAGTTCGTTAATTCAATCATTTTTGCAGAGGTGGAGGTGCCGGTATGTTCCACGCATTGTTAACAATCATTGGAGTAGGGTATTCAAAATTTATTAGACGGCTCCATCATGGCTTTCGCCGAAATTGAGACCAACTTCCGTGCGTTTGGACTCTCTTCAATTTTACCTTCTTTTTTGACAATTGGACATAGATGCCAACAACGGTGTCGATGAGATCGTGGAGGCTCAACGCCCCTTCGCTATCAAGCACGGCGTTTCTTTCGGCGACTTGTGCGTGATTTTAGACATGCATGCTATCTCCTGTCAACTTACTGATATTCAATTCATAGCATCCAATTCGCTGGAGCAGTTGGATTCTCCAACTGCGCTGGAGGCCCTCGCCTCCAGTTCCTTGCCGGTCGTTCCAACAACTCTCGCCCGGCTCCGGATCTGACTGTCCCAGAACCCTCTGACCCTACTGACAAGATCTTCCAGCGTATGGGTGATGCTGGGTTCAGTCCCAACGAAGTTGTCGACTTGCTTGCGTCGCACACCGTTGCCGCTCAGGACCATGTTGACCCTACTATTCCGGTGAGTTCGTTCTTGCGCGGTAGCTTGATACTAGGCAAGAATCTGACATATCGGGTTGTGTAGGGAACTCCTTTCGACTCTACTGCTGGAACTTTCGACGCCCAATTCTTCGTCGAGGTGTGTAATGCAATAGGATTCCCTATTCCAGCCATGTCTGATTCCTTCATCAATAGACCCTCTTGAAAGGCACGCTCTTCCCCGGTAATGGCTCCAATGAGGGTGAAGTGCTTTCTCCTCTTGCCGGCGAGTTCCGTCTCCAATCCGACTTCGAAATCGCTCGTGACGCGAGGACTGCCTGCGAATGGCAATCGTTCATCAGTGCGTACTCACTCTTCCCTTACCGTCTCTCAACGTTTCTCGCAAACTTACATATGAACGTTAGCTGACCACAACGCTATGGTCACAAAGTTCGAGAAGGCTATGGCAAAGCTCGCCGTTCTTGGACACAACCCTCGTGACCTTGTTGATTGCTCTGAAGTCATTCCTAAGCCCGCTGCTGCCAAGAGCAAGGTCGCTCGTCTCCCTGCCGGCAAGACTCTCAGGGACATCGAAGCAGCTGTAAGCACTTTCGTCAGCGTTACATGTAGTGGTCTCATTCTAATGTTCTGGTGCAGTGCCGTGCTACTCCCTTCCCCAGGATCTCTGCCGACCCTGGCCCGGCCACTTCCGTTGCCCCCGTGTAAGTAACATTGCACTCTTATACATTCATCTATGCCTAATCAATTTGTATACAGTCCTCCTTCCTAAGCGTCAGGATATTAAGGGGAAAATGAACCTGGGGTATTGATACACTCGCATGCACCGTTCTTCGCCCACTGGCCTCTATGCGGCTACTTACACATTCGAGCTATCTATGTATAGATATGAAATGTCGATCGCTGAACATATACAATTTCGTTTTTCATTCAGTACCGTCTTCACAGTATCTCCTCAAGCTCGTTGTATCTAACTTTAATGTAATACTCACAGCAAGATCTGCAGCTAAGTCCAATCAGCGAGCGAACTTGAGTTACTTATAAAAGTTGAACGCTAATGGTCTCGTGTGGGTACGAGACCAAACGCTAAGGCCCGGAGAGGCTTCCCTATAAAAGGCAAACGCTTCTGACACAAATAGAACCACACTCGCGCACGTGGCTTGCGCTGGTTTGTCGATTTAGCGTTCACCTTGATCGGTGACCTCGCGTTTTTCACTTCTCTTCAATTGCCTGAGCCCTGACCACTGGATTTCCTCCGCCATGCATTCTCGCGAATTTCTTCGCCTACCTGAATCATTTTTAACTACTTCGATCATCAATGCCCTGCTAGAACGCGCGGAGTCAAATACCGTGATGCCGAGGACATGCTCCTTTATCCCGAGTCTCCTTCAGAAATTATAGTTTACAAGAGGTTCGCAAGCTCTATGAACGAATCAACCACTACATCAAATTCTCCTCCATCTGCCTTCGCTTTTGCTTGTGCATGAATCTCAGGAGAATCTTCTGTCTTCCTTCTGACGTACACCGTCTTCATGCCATGTGTTGCCGCTGACTTCAAATCGTATATGTGTGCGGCGACCATTGCGACTTTGGTGGGAGGAAGATCAAGTCGTTCTGCTGCCCCCAGGTACATCTTTGGGTTGCTGTGCGAATGTTGCGTCGTCAAGAAAGATGAAATGGCATGACATGACTCACGGCTTGTACGAATTCAAGATATCCCCACTGAACACGATATCCCAGGGTAAATCGGCGTGTTTAGCCTAGGAATGCAGTGAGTCCGCTTCGCTTTTCGTTCTATCCTATCTGTCTCTCACCATATCGACCAGGAGCCGGGCACTCCCGTTAGACAGAGTCCCTATTATAGCTTTTCTCTTGAGCAGATATAGACCCTCCGTAGTGTCGGGCCACCCTGTCATCGTTTTTACGATCTCATGCTATGGTTCAAAGCAGAAAACGTATTCACCTCCGAGTTTATGCCACAGCAATACTAGCTCATGGCGTTTCGCATCGTCCCATTGGGTCGACAAGTGCTTCCATCGGTCGCTCATGAGGAGAGCATCTAAAATCTATTGGTATCCATGTCAACAACTGTACCAACGTTGTGTCGAAGTTATGAGGTAAGTTACGTTGCGATGCAATACATCTACGTTTGTTGAGCCTGCACCTCCTTCAGCGATCTTACGCCTGCAATTCACAACGTTGTTACTGATATCTGGCGAATTTGTTTTGCCCTACTCACGTTTCGGCATAGTATCCTTTCCTCCACTCAACGGTGAATGCATCCCAATCTGTGATGATTGATAATCGTGAAAGCCCTTTTGACGTATGGTCCATTCTTTCTCACCTTCTTGATTTTCAGGGAATGCGGCACGAAGTGCCTTCGAAACGCTTCCGCGCCAATCCACTACGGTCCCGAATACATCGAAGACAAATGCTTCAACGTCTTTCAATGGGTTGGCATCAGTTGGAGACATTGTATCTTGAAGTCAACTGCGGCCTGGCAACTGGTACAGATACTCGCTCGAGTCAGTCTGAGTCGCAATTCGGCAACCATCTGGCAGCAATTCCGGGTCGGTCAAGTGACGATGTTTCCATGTTTAGACCAGTCTAAATGCCTAAAAGGGGCTAAAAGTACACACGGCAGCGACGACGCTTCTGATTCCGTTGGCAGGTCTGAAGTCACCTATGTACGTCGTCAAATCACCATGCTACCAGTACACCAAGCTGTAGCAGTTCGGCTACATTGGATCGAAAACTTCAGCACTAGCAGTAATGTCATTCAGTCCTGTGCATTGCTTGCATGTATTGTGTTCATTCATGAAAGATCCTCTATAGTCAATACACTGCCAACAACACGCGCTGATTAGGTATGCAGGGTCGGTGACGAACGTTGCAGCACTGGATTGACACTGGCTACTTTCTCGACCGGGTCTAACAGATACTATCAATGCCTGTTCCTAAACTCCTGCGGGAACTGTAGCGGAGCGGTAATCCATTTCGCAGCTGTATGGCTACTGGTTCATCAATGCCGAGGGTCCTGGTAAACACTTGGTAGGAACGAAGCATGTCTTTTCTACCCTGTAACTCATGTGTGCTTTACTTCTCAGTGCTTCCATTCTACTGGACGTTGTGTCTGAGTACGGCGCGGCGAAATGTCAAACCAAGAATGGGCACAGTTCCTCACTCTTTCATTAGCATCCGGTACATCATTTTCACGCCTTGCACCATTCATACCAACCCTGCATGATTGTCATCGATCTGCCACAGACGTTTCCTCCATTCATTGAGCAAGTATAACCCTCTCATGATTGTTGCAGGACGATCGCACTGATATTGACAGACGCTATAGGGTATTTCTCCCCATGGTGAATGTTTTGCAGTGGCCTTTCATTCATTCGCCTGTTACTGCACCCCAACTTGTGGCTGAACATCATCCCTTCAACAGATGTAGATGATCAGTAATTATCCCACCCCTCCCTCCGTCGGCCCTTTAAAGCGAGTAAGCTTGTATCGAGAAACTGGTGCACCTCCCGGAAAACGCTCCGGCGAATCCTAGCATAATGTCCGAACCGCTAATCCCGCTCATACAGAGCATGCTTGGCGGGGCGTTGATAGGAGCAGTACTCAGCTTTGTGTGAGCATCGTTCAGTGACTCGTTCTTCGTTCACGTTATTGATTCATAACAGGCTATACGGCGTTACTGTAGCACAAGCTTTTACATATGTAAAGAATTGTGGCGAAGACCCAAGATTGACCAAAGTCTTGGTCTTCGCAGTATTGTAAGTGGCTTATCGTGATGCTCGCGGCGATTCTCATTAATTGTCACATTCCTAGTATGATAGAGACATCATTCTCCGTATTTGTCTTGCACATGCATTATCACTTTGCAATTAGGAGTTTTGATAACGTGCTCGACATTCTTCCAATCCCATGGTTAGTATTTTTCGACCCATTTCATCGCACTGTCCTCGAGCCGTCTACTAAACGAAGATTTCCAGGAGTGCGGGGGTGAGTTATTAGAGTTAAATCATCACTGAAGCAGATTTGGCTGAGCAACCAACACAGGCCTGCCTCCTGAGTGAGGTACCTTTCGATTCTCTATACCTTGCAGAGCTCCCTTCTCACATTGCTTTGACAGAGTTTTGTAGTGCTTACAGTTCAGAGGTACGTGATTCTTTCCTGTCAGCGTCAGCTCGCGAAGTAATGACGATCGTTCTTTTTAGTTTCTACGTACATTCTATATGGATTCGTACGTTTCTAATTATGCTCGTACATTGACAATTCTTTCCCTCATCATTGGACTAGTGAGCAAACACAATGTGCCCTTGATTATAATCGCAGTATGTTGAATCATAACATGTGGATTATGCCGGTCATCTAATCACCCAATGTTAGGTTCTCTTCGTGGTGGCTCGTGCAGGTATGTTATGGTATTATGTTAGCGGAAGTGAATTATTGATGCAGGGAATCACACAGTCACTGAATGGGGTGAGATCCTTCAAGTTTCTCAAGAATATGGACTGATTTGACTTGCAACGATTTAGTATGCGTAGTATTCACGTACGTGCGCTCTCGGTATCGTTATAATTTGCATGCTCATGATATATCTAGATACCAAGCGAATAATTGGTTGGAGTACCAGGAATCGCGTAGTACACAGGTGTGCTTCAGTTCTTCGGCAATCGCTTTCATCATTCATATAGACTTACGATTGATGTAGCTTTCTGTGCTTTTTGCCAGCGTTACATTGGCTATTGGAGACGGAATAATCGCTTCAACGTTGATATTTTATTTAAGCCGTTCTAGATCGGGTGTCAAAAGGTATCTTGCATGTCCTATTGGGGTAGGATGAGGGCTCACTACAGCTCGAATCATCTCAGAACTGACAACATAATCCGCAAGATCCTGATGTATGCAGTCAATACGGGGGCGCTCACAATGTAAGCCTTGTCTTATCTTCTTGTCGCCATTCGATGCTGATTTTTCGGTTTAGGCTGGTGTCGATCTCAATTGCTATCACGGTACGCGCTATTTCACCTCGCTCGATGTTCTCTTGAAGTAGATCGACTGTTGTCAGTTCAAATGCCTAGCCAGTAATCTGACTTATGCCGGTATGACCGCCATTGGCTGCAGAAGTACGTTTCACTGTTGTCGGGCAGTATACCAAGTACGCTGATTAAGTATTATCTCAGCATATGCGAATGCGTTACTCGGAATGTAAGAAAACACATATGCAAACAACAAATGTCTGATGGACATATTGTAACTCGAACGTCGCAGGCTGAATGCTCGCAAGAAGCTTCGCTCACATCTGCATCATGCTCCACATGTTACACGACCGCGCACGCAAGATGGTAAAACACAGATTTCAGTTGAATCAGATTGCAGCGTACAATCATACGTATCTGAACCGGTTCGTTCCTCATTTCCGCCTCTGCAATAACACTTGCCTTAATGTTGGCTTAAGCAGCGTCCTATCGAGATATATCGTGAAATCACATCGGAAACTTATACAGATTCCATGATCGCAGCAGGCAGTATTGGAGTAATTCCGCGAACCCATGTAAATCGCGGGTCTTGGATGAGTGCGGCCGGAATCCCCGCACCCGTGCGAGGTTCCGGGCTGCGAAGAATCTAAGCCGTTCTTATTCTTTGTAATTCTGCGTCTGACATTAGGAATTTTCACCTTCGGGACAACAATTGGGCAGTAGAACTCGAGGTTAGCAAAACAGGTGTGTGACCGCGTTTCGATGTGATACCTTGCCCCGGATTCCCGAGCCATACACGTCGTCCAAAATCTATAATCATCCCACTGCTAGCAGCAATCGTTTGACTCCGACTCGGGGTGAACGCGCCTGTCTGGACCACCACTCTTATGAGATGGGTTATATCGATGCATGTCCAATTCCCGGCCGTTTCGTAATCGACCAACCTGCTATACAATCCTGATCTGTGTGAGCGCGAAAGGAGTTGGACGCAGGCGGTACTGGTCAGTACGTGTACGTACCCCAGATAAACCTTTCCTGAGGCGCATGGGAGGAAATCGCCGGGTCTTAGAGACCTTAGGCCATGGACATCAGGACTGTCGCGTATCAGCCGGAAGGACTGTTCTCATGCGGGACTGTTCTCATAGCACCAGGAATTGCAACCCTCTGTATAGACCAGTGCTGCTGATTCGTTTCCTGGATCCCTGGGTGGGTGCTCGACGCGCGCGCAGCGCTAGGTCTTTCAAAATGAGGGTGATCCCTGAGGAAGAAACCTTCCCTGCATCAACGCGTTATCCTCATGGTCAGCCAGGGGCATATGATCCCGTTACAGCGACCGGCGCACCTGAGGACCCTTAGCTGATCAAGACGAGCTTATAAGAGCCAAACTATCAAGCTGTAGCTGACGATAGCGCTGCCCAGGTTGATTCGACATCATGCCACAGACATTCACCCATACCTTTGATACTGCGTTCTTCAAGGGTAAGGTTGAGTTACCTACCGGGTTGTTCATCGATGGTCAGTGGGTGGATGGATCAGAGGGAAAGACCATAGAGTATGTTCTATTGAATACCTGCATCTAATTGCTGAAATACGCACTGCGTGCAGTGTTATCAACCCGACAACAGGAAAGAAGATCGTAGATGTCGCTGAGGGCACTTCCAGGGACGTTGACATCGCTGTCAAAGCCGCGCAAAAGGCGTTCGACACCACTTGGGGTTTGAACGCCCCGGGATCGGTGCGCGCCAAGTTTCTCTCTCGTCTCGCAGATATAATGGAGCAGCACGCTGACGAGTTGGCCGCCATTGAGTCCCTCGACAACGGCAAGACGTTCAAATGGGCGCGATACATCGACACTGCCAGCACAATTGAAATAATACGGTATTATAGTGGTTGGGCGGATAAGATTCAGGGAAAGACTATCGAAACTAACGAGAGCAAGCTTGTTTACACCAGACATGAGCCTATTGGTGTTGTCATCAGCAAATCCGTGAAAACTTGGCAAGGCCATACCAGGCCTTGCAAGGTCGCCATATCCCGCAAGGGGTCACCAGGGTCACCAGGCCTTACGAGACCACCTTGAATTTCCCAAATCCAGGCAAGCCCCTTCTATCTCGGGCAGCCTTGTATGGGTGACACCACCCGCCCCCGTCTCTTGCAAGGAAATGCCGGCCCAACAATTCTAATGTTACGGCTGTTCATCCCTTGTACCAACTTTGAGTGTATGACCTGATCATTTCCCGGTGGCCATTGCATGTAAGGCATTCCAAGTTTTTCTCATGTCATGTAATTACTGGTACAGATTTGTCCATTCCACGGGTGAATGGCGACCTATGCAAGTCTTTACGTCGTCTTCTCGCGGTTGTTCAGCACACACAAAACATTGTAAAGGAAGCTCATGTATTGTGTAAGAACTCGGTCTATTTTGTAGATACATGAATAATGTTAAAACAATTTTATGCCGCAGTGACATTGACTGCGACGGTTGCGCCCATGCGAGCACGCTTCCGCTGAGCGACAAGACGATCAACGGCCGACGCGCGAGTTCTTCTCTTGGCCCCTTTTGCGGTGAAGAGTTTCCTGGGTAATCTGTGAGTAGGATGACCAGTGAGCAGATTATGAGAACGTACCCATTGAAGTACTTGATGGTGGCCTGATCAGGTTCGAGGTCAATGGCGGCAACAACATTCCAATAGAATTCTTCGTGATCGAAGTCACGGTCCATGGCACTCCAATCTTGCGAGCCGCAAATCGCAAAGCGAGCCTATCGTTCGCCGATTCAATTGTTGAGCGTTGCAGAAGATAGAATCGAGGAGAGCGATGCATACCTGTACAGCGGCGTATGCAATTGCGCGCGATGTTATTGAAGTCATTCCAATGAGCTTTGCAATTGACGGTTTTCCTTTCTGCTCGCCGGGTCCCATATTCCACGTCCCAGGGCCGGTAAAAATGTGCTTGACAACCTATCCGTTAAAGCTATATCAGTCATCAAGGAATTGACAGTGGGAGGGAGCACTTAACTCGTAGAAGAAGGTGGCCTCGGAAGATATCTGTGAACTCGTCGTTGGGATTGTAAGCGCGACCATCAGGGTAGAGGAAGCGAGGCCAGTCGTCTGCAGTAATCTCGAGGGTACCATCTTCTATATCTAGAAGAGTTCTGTAATGGTAGGCGACATCCATGAGCTTGGACCAAGTCGTTACTGATTCAAACTAACTCGGACACTTACTCGACATTGGCGGTATACTGCAGAGGAAGAAGAAGATGAGCAAGCTGCTCATGCTTCCAACCACGTAGCGCTTTCGACTTTGTATCACTGAGGGCGGGGGTCAGCGGGATGCTTGAGTCCTGATGGATGTATCGCAGGATAGCAATTTTCAAGCTGCTTGTATCGTCAGAGCGCGCATGCGAACGACCTTCTTGAAGCTGGGCGGCAAAGGGGGGCAAACAATTGTGAACAACGTGTCAACAGGACTTAGCCGAGCCATGTACATACCTTAGTAGGTATGTCGCTTGTTCTCAACTCACGACGTTCAGCCAAGGCCAAAATCTCTGCTCTGAATCCAGGGATTCTCTCGCAAAGAATGGTCCAGCTAGCTCGACGACGCTCCCGCCTGTTGTGATTCGCAGTAAGTACGTGTCTGGCAAAGCTCAGGCTATATGAGAGAACTTACTCTATAGCCTCCAGTCGCTCGGCATCGTCTTCAGAGCCATCTCCGCCTTCGTAAGGATTGTCGTCATGGCCTCCTTCAGCTCCTCCACCTGACCCTCCACCTGGGTCTCGGCTTTTGTGTTGTCCAGGTGCATTGCCCGGGCCGCTACCTGTTCCTCCGGCAGTGGGGGTGTCGTCCGAGCCATCTGGCTCGCTGGCAAGCATAGCTGCTGCCAACTCCAACTCTGCACGGACTCCCTCCTCAATCACCTCCGTGATTGAATCCCATGGTTCACCCAAGCGGCAGTACATACGGCCGTAGGCGGTATAGTCACGGTCCCTCACTGGCAGGACTTCGGCCTCACCTTCATCCTCTGAAGACGAGGCATGAACGCTCAATATATCAGAGCTAAAATATGTGGCATCGGTAAGTCAGTACAAGTTCTAAAGGGAGGATATTTGATAACTTACAAACTTGTGACACTGGCAGTCCCGGTGTTTCTCGTGGATCTATTCAGGTTAGGCTGTAGACATTGTATGACGGTGAGCAGGAGTATCGCTTTTGGTGATTGACATAGAGTATGCTCACTGTTCCTAGTCGCTCTGGTGCCCTACGCGCCGGCCTGGGGGTACTGGTTCTAGCAGGTGTATCAGCATTCGTCCCAGGCCGCCCCGCCACGGCGGTGTTGGCTGCTAGGCCCGGGGTAGCTATTGCTCCCTGAGGAGCCGGTGCTGCCTGAGGGGCTGGTTCTGCCTGCTGGACCGGTGTTACTAGAGGTGCCGAAGAAGGAGGAGATGGCGGAGATGGCAGAGTAGTTGGCAAAGGGGAGCCATTCGCCTCAGGTGACGCAGAAGGATGGGCGTCCCCTGTACCTTGCGGCTGAGGTGCAATGGGCTCAGTGTCAGGACGCATCGACGTGACTCCGAGAGCAGCTTGCGCCGTAGCGGATGCAGGCGGGTGCTCTGCTTCCGCTGTAGTGCACGAAGCTCCATCGGTTGCAGCGTCAGCCGTGGCCGGTTCCTTTTGGGCACTGGCCTTGGATGACTTAGCCTTACCACGTCCCTTGCCAGTGCCTTTTTTCCCTCCTGCTGCCATGGTTGACGGAGTGAGGGAATATGAAAAAGTCAAGGGGATGAAGGGTTTGTTTAGAAATTTTCGTTGTGGTCCGTGCCAGCCTCAACGTACTCGGGCACCCGGTCGGTTCCACAATGTTTGGGGGTAACCCTAGTTTCAGTTCTCAATACCTATCCCTGTCCTCGGTGATACGCATTCTCTCATTGGTTCTGAGTCATGCCTTCCTGCTAATCCAACATTTTCGCCTCAAAAATACACCTATTGCCTTCCCCAAAGTTTTCATCTCATCTGCTAATGTTTGTTTGTGCTTGGTATCTCCAGCTCCGATTCCCTCCGCCGGTTCTGCGCTCGTGCTTGCGCTACAGTCCATTGGTGTCGAGGACTTTGTCGCTCGTAGACATCTCAGGGCTGGTCGTTTGCATTAAATCTCGTGATGCTGCGGCGGGCCTCCCTCTTCCTCGTCACCCTCATTGTTCTACTTTCTCTCTCAACAATGGCTCGCCAGTACTCCTGTGTGTCTGCCTGTGCACGGACATTTGATACCCAACGTGATCTAAGTGTCCACCACCGGAGATGTAGAGAGAAGAAAGCTGCCGATCTCCTTGCGGCGGATGATCTCGCGCAACGTTTGAATGTTCAAAAGCAACTGCAAAAACAGCATATAATGCAGCAAGCCCAAGCTCGAAAGGCGAAGGCGAAGGCGAAGGAGCCGGCGATGGCAGAAGCGGCGGCAGAACCTCCACCGCCTGTCTCTGTACCAGACTCGGAGGTGCAACAATTACCCTCAGTCGAAGATGAACCAATGGTATGTACCCCTCTCACTCAAGTTGGACCTTATGCTTATAGCTATTGTACTCAAGTCGCTTGATCCCTTGGTCCCTATACTTCCCGAAGAGCCAGCCATCATAGGAGGTCGCCCAAAACGTATCAAACGACCTACATGGAAGATTCTTGAGCAGCTTCCCGCGGTGCCGTCTCCTATTGTGCAGCAGGAGCCAGAGTCCGAATCAGAGCCGGATCCTCCCCGCAACATTGTTCTTACTGCCATCCGTTCCGCTATGAATATATTTGGGTTATTTCGTGAATATATGACACAGCCTTCTTCGACTCCTGATTTCAGTCTATCTGATGTTTCAATGGTACCAACACCGATTGAATCCAACGCGGCCCTTCCTCCTCTGCCTTTCGACGATCCGATCACCACCACTGATACTGTGCCTCCCACACCAAACACTCTTGCATCGGATGCGTTCGACAATCCTACCACCCAGCTTCTCTTGGGATGGATGTGGACTGGGTCGGACAGGAAGTCCTGTGAGGAACTGAATCGGTTAGCTCGGGATGTTGTGGGACATCCGCTCTTCAAAGTGTCTGAGCTAGTTGGCTTCGATGCTCGTCGAGCAACTGCCAAGGTCGACACTGCCATCGCTCGCCATACTGATCGTTGGGAGGAAGCAACCCTGGAGATCAAGGTGCCTACTGGCCACGGCGATCCTTTACCACCCTTCCTCGTGCATGGCTTTCTTAACCGTTCCATAGTCGAAATCATCAAGAGTAGCTGGTCGAGCATCGAAGCGCATGCCTCCGAGTGGCATTACATTCCCTTTCGGCAATTCTGGCAACGCCCAGATGGACGCACTGAACGTGTACACGACGAACTCTACGCAAGCGAAGCATTTAATCAGGCGTATGAAGACCTTCAGCGTCAAGACCCTGAACCGGGATGTACGCTCGAACGTGTCGTTTGTGGACTCATGTTCTGGTCAGATTCAACCCATCTTGCCAACTTCGGTGATGCTTCTTTGTGGCCATTGTATATGTACTTTGGCAATTTGTCGAAGTATGTACGATGCAAGCCTTCCTCGCCATCTTGCCATCACCTCGCATATATCCCAAAGGTATGCTGTCTTCGACCGTCCAGATAAATGACATCTGACATGGCAGACTCGGAAATCAGCTTCCCGATATGTTCTATGACTTCTTCCTCAAACACAAGAAAGAACCACCCACAGCAGACGTGCTGACGCATTGCCGGCGAGAACTCATGCATGCTGTCTGGCGACACCTTCTTGATGAAGAATTCTTGAAAGCGTACAAACATGGAATCGTGATCAAATGTGCAGATGGGATTGTGCGTCGTGTCTATCCCCGCATTTTTACCTATTCGGCAGACTACCCAGAGAAGTAAGTGGCTCTTCAAACTTGCTGATATAACCATTTTGGTATTGATTCATTGTTTACAATGCTAGAGTGCTTCTGGC
>MU275515.1:0-10191 GCA_022160315.1 Panus rudis PR-1116 ss-1 | reverse complement strand
CGCCACTTCTCATTTTTCGCTGCCGCAGGCTCATTTTTCGACCAAGGTAAGCTCATTTTCGAGCCGCATCTCAGAAATGACACTCATCTTTCATCTTTGATATGCGCCAGCTGCATTTTTGCTCCCCGCCTCCCAATGATACCGATATTTCATATTTTGCCCGCCGCAAGCTCGCTCTTCGTGGGCGAATCTCATTCTTCAATCGCGGTAAGCTCATAAATGACTCTCTATCTCGGTCATTCCATAATTCATATTTCAAACACAGGCTTATTTTTGATGGCTGTGTTTCATTTTTCGCTCATGGTAGGCTAATTCATTCGCCCGCCACACCATACATAAAACTCATAATTCATTTTTCATTCACCCCGGCTCATTAATCGACGGGACTCCTCATTTTTCAGTACATGCGGTTAGCATAAATTTCGCCCACGCCAGGCGCAATTATGCCCGCTTTCATCTTCATTCCCCGCGGCCCTTGCCTCAAATACTTCATATTTCGCCGCAGAGGAGAGGGCTCATCTTTGACCGGCGTATCTCATTCTTGAGGTCATGGTGGGCTAATATTTCATCCCCACTCCTCATTAATGGTACTCATAATCCGTATCTCGCGTCCGCAGCTCATATGACGGGGTTCTCATTTTTCCAGCCCGTGTGATTACCATATATTTCGCCCATGCCAGGCTCGAGTATGACTGGATTTCACTTTTCATCCACCGCAGCCCTCGTCGCCTCAAATACTTCGTCGTTTGTGTTTCCTCATTTGAGATAGGAAACCTCATATTCACTCCACGGTGGGCTAACATGTCGCCCGCTAGACTGTTGGTAAGTCTCATAATTCATTCCTCACTCACCTTGGCTGGTTTCCGATGGGGCTCTCATTTTTCAGCCCGCACGATAGCTCATATTCTGCCCACGCTATGCTCAATTATGATCCGCGTTCATTTCCGTCTATTGGTGTCCCTCGCCTGAAACACTTCATATTCCGTGTCCACAGCTTGTTTATGGCCAGAAGCCTCGTATTTCACCTCGCCGTAAGCTCAACTTTCATCCGCTACTTGATTTATGTAGCTCATGAAAAAATATACTGGTATATGAAAGAATAGTATCATGGATCAACTTCCATTCTATCATCCTCAGTCTCATCCATTTCCTTATCCTGTGAGATGAATTCCCTCCCTTTTCCTTTCCCTATGTCTTCCTCCGTCATATCCTGTGCCTCCTCTTGCTCCTCCTCCTCCCTCTCTTCTTCCTCCTCCCCCTCTTCCTCCTCCTCTTCCTCTTTCTCCTCCTCCTCAATATCCATAGCAAGATCTGCAGTATTCCACTTTTTGGAATTGATATACAACAGTTTGGGAATTGTCATATTTTTGGAGAGTTCTTGATATTTGTCTTGCCAGGTTGCTTGAAGTCTACATTTCTCAAGAATTTGTAACCATTGGGTAGCAAACTTGATTGCTAGTGCTTCCATGATTGCTGCTTGCTTTTCTGCATAGATTGTAAGTCCACTCTGCACCTCTTTACCTATCTCTGAATCATCCTCTCGTCGGTGCTTCTGCTCTTTCCACCAGGAAGCCTTCCATTCAAAGAAGACAAAAACTCGTCGCATCTCCTCTTGAATTAATTTAACTTCCTCCTCCCATCTTTCAACTCTAGCCTTGGCCTTCACCCATTGTACTCTTGTATCTTCATCATATGTTTCAGTATTGGCAGAAGTTGAATCAACCTAAGTATCATAAATATTTGTGTTTAATCACAGTTAAGAAAGTTATATCTACCTGAGAACCATGAATATTTGTGGTCAACCAGATCCAAGAAGGTTCCATTGCTCCTTGTCCTAACTGTTCTGTATCTCTGGGTCCACGTATATCTTTATCATTGAGGATGTGAAGGCGATTTTTCCAGCTACCATCAGGATCCAATACTTCAAGAGCCTTTCTTGCAGTACGATATCTTGCAGTGGCAAGCTTGATCTTTTGTTGAAACTTGTCATAGAGTGTTCGCATGCGAGTATGTGCCTTCTGTCCAGATCCTGAGACATTAATGTCTTGAAACTGACGGACTCCAGTGATCGTTCGACACAGTCGGCGAATATCCGCAAGTGCATCATCTGCTTGTGCTAGACGTAATTTGAGCTCCTTGTCTTGCAATAGCTTGAGATCTGCGGATTGATAGTGCGTCGAAGGAAGGGTAGAAGGCAACCAAAGCCTGAGAGTATTAGCCTTAGGTTTTGTAGTAGCATTTGTGGCTTCTTCAGTAAGAGTTGTTGCAAGTAAAGATGATACAGAAGGCATATAGATCTCTTGAATTTTACGCCAGAGTTCAATTCGTCGAATTAGAGTAGTATGTTTGTCTTGTATATCTGCTTGATTTGATGTAGAGGTTTTTCCAGTATTCTTGATAGTGATTTCTCTCCTATATGACAAGTCATCTTGGGTATGAAGGTTATACTAAATATATTCATGCTCACTGTTTCTCCTCTATATCAAGACCCATTGATATGAAGATACTTGGAGATACTTCGTGCTGCAGAGCAGCACCTTTTGATGCTTCAACTGCATCTTCCTCAGAAAGCTTGATTCTAATCTCCTTCATACTCAAAGCTATAAATATATATATAGTGAATTAAATATATATAGTAAGATGGATAACACTTACATGAATCCTTGACTTCATAGGGATCAGGGTTAGAATCAGGATTTTGTCTCCACGTTTCAATAATTGTATTCCATTCTTGGATCCATTCAGGCTTGAACGTTTCACTATACTCCTTGAGAATCCCATTATGCTTGACACTCATTTGATGAGCTTTCAATAGAGTTCGACCCATATAAGCTCCTAATATTATGTTCAGTATGTTCAGTAATGATAGCTAGTATATTTCACTGACCCATGCCAATAATCTTTCCCCAGTTCCAAGCACCCCAATGATTATCCAGTGTCTCATGGCGTGCTCCAGGACTCATCTCCCTAGTGCTCAAAGCAATAGGGTTCATGTGAGACCATCCAGACTCAATTCCTTCACCACATGTTCTTCCCACATGGGGAAGATAATTGAAAGAGAACTTGGAATGATTAGGACCATGAACAGCTAAGTGCTTCTTGGGAATACCCCAGTGTAATCTGATAGTAGAAAGGTCAAGTTGCATGGTAGGTGGGAATTCATGCACTCTTTTTGTAAAGTTCTTGCTGAATTGACAAGCAATATCGAAGGATAGAAAGAGAAGGAGTATGAATACCCCAAGTAATGTGGATAGGATCAGGTAATCCATATTCACATATCTGTGTAATTATTAGCATATGTACTACAGAATTATATATTATAATCCTATACCTTTCACCCTTTTGCAGATCCCCTACACCATTTTTGCGAACGAGACAATGCCGTGCACACAGTATTGCGCCAACTCCAGAGGCAATGTAGCCTTCCTTTCGTAAGTGAGCATTCAAAATAGCACGATGTTCTGCAGAACACGTATTTGTCTATATAGCAGTTAATCAGTTTGAATAAGCGGAGAACAAACTGTTGATTCACCTCAGTAACATCTGAGTTCTTTGCATTGTGCTGTGCAAGATGGCTCTGATATTGTTCTTCATTAATATAGTAGGCCCATCCTGAAGCCAATGATGTATCCTTCAGACCTCTACTCTTGAGTTGTAATCGAAAGTTTGCATCAATCATGAGAAAGAGAGTGTAGAGCCATCTAGTAAATTAATCAGTTTATCAGAGTGCAGCAATTTGTATTGTAATTAACAGACATTGTATCCTCAGGAGCTGACTGCCAGTCCTCTGGAAGATTACGACCAGGGTGAGGACACGCTGGGCATTCTACTGCCAGTGAGCCCTGAGACGTAGCATCAATTCCATCAGGGTCATGTACACGCCCAGCACGTTTGACCATAGTGAGGTGTCTCCACAATCGGTTGACATGTACAAGAGAATGGTAGCGAACCTAGAACAAGATAATGAAAATGCAAGTCAGTCAGTTCACTAAATTCCTGAGCAAAGTAATGGAGATCTACCCATGAAATAAGACCTGAATTATCTGTAACACGACTCAATGTACGTTGAAAATCATAGATATTGGTTTTTGCCTGATGCGTCAACTGTTGAAAGTGATTGAGGAGATTGAATGTGAATGCGGTTGTTGGGCGTTCCATGCTAGCTGGAAACCAGCCAACACGGAGCAACTGTGCCCACATATTGACAACAATACCATCACTATTTATACAACCGCAGAATTCCACATCCAGTTCGTGAAAGCCTGTCATGTCACCCACAACAAACTTCTGGCTGCGACGTGCAGGGTGTGGGCAAGCATCTCCATTATGTCCCAGGAAGATTCGTAATCCAAGGACCTTCAATGAAGTTTTCTCATAGTATTTTCCATTGAACTGCTATCATCGAGTTGGCATAAGTTTCGATGGAATATTTTGGATATACCGATAAGTCCACAAAATAATTCACCTGCATTCGGTGCAAGGGCATAGATCTATGCAGATCGATGCTACATGTTGGACACCAGGATGGACTGTCAAAACAGTCAAGGCAGCGAACAGTTCCTTCGGAGTGTTCACATCGCACACAAGGTTGTATTCCCGCCGCATTGCGATGTCCCTCATAGCGTAGCATTTCCTCTGCGTATTCATCACGAAATGGCATCCATGCCTGTAATCGTTCCTACCATAATGCAATTAGCGGATTCCTCCAGGTATTGCTCCGAGTGCAATATCCATGCTAAGCAGCTTACAGATTGATTGTATTTCTTCGCTCGCTTTGGCCGAGCTTTGGTAGCACCTTCTTCACTATCTTTTGGCCCTCTCTGAGAATCTTCACCCATACCTCCCATCGCTGTATCAGATTCGCCTACTGCTTGAATATTCTCAGGGAATGTTGTTTCTACTTCGCCTGCAGTAACCGGGACAGGTGGAATCTCCATCTCGCCTCTTGCAACCCGTTGGCCAAGTCTGCCATCTAGCAGAGATCGGGTCTCCACAGTACGCATAGGAACTACCTGAGCCTTGGCAGAAGGCCCAGACTCCGTAGATTTGTCAACGATCTCAAACTGACCAATGCCCCTTTGTTTTCTACGATCCCGTGGTGCCGCCGGCTTCTTCACTGTTGACAATTTCGACTGTCTCTGGTCCGATGGAGACCCAGAAGGATCGAGCTGATCGTGTGTGCGTTTGGATGACATGTCGTTAGAGGAGTCGTCAGACACAATGCGAGAGTGTCTCAAACCTGCCTCTATGCAGTACCAGTAGTCATGCATGCATCGGCACGAAAGCGCTTAGGTCTTAGGATATTGGTATTTTCACTCACACCAGGCTGATATGTACTTCAAGACAAGATATAGGCAACACTTGCAAACTAGTTTCTAAGATACTGTACAGGTTCTGGTAGTAGACGAATGAGCCCCATTGCCTGACTCCTTGCGTACTCGGCAGCAGCTTCCTCTCGTGTCTCACATTTCTGATAGATTGAACCCCGTACATTGTAACAGTAGGGCGCACATCGAACCCTTGTGCCTTTGTGATTAGTGAAGGAACAACAGAAAGAGGAGTATGCAGCCTACCATTTACCAAAAACACCAGTCCTCTTAAAGCCGACGATGACAACATACCACGGGTGGGCAAACCCATCGTCAGGATCAGATGTATAACCTACATCGACGATAAGTGGCATAATAGGAATGTAGACATGGTTACTTTACCAAGTACATTAGCATTGGGCATGGGTGCCCTAGCGTCCACATTCTGTGTAGCAGAAGGTGTACTTGCAGTATCCGAGTCGCTATCGGAATCAGAGATAACGACCACAGTTTTCGTAGTCAGCTTGACACGAGCTGTCCGATGGGTTATGGGTGCGCCCGGCGTGGAAGGCTCCATCTTCCGCCGAACGGTAGTCGTGACTGTTGTGGAAGACCGAAGAGGGGTGCCATCGATGTGGAAGAGTGAAGTGTCAGTGTTATGGATCAATCCTCGGGCACTTGTTGTCGGCGGCATGGGAAGAGTGCGGGAACGCTTCGGCGAGGAGTTATTGCTGCACGAAATCGTACGAGCTGTTTCGGTCGATGGACGGAGGTCCGCGCGCAGGTTAGCGACCGAGGAACTAGCTGTGTCTGAGATTGATAGCGCCGCAAAGCCGACATCGCCGATATCCTTGGTGATTGCAGCGGGGCGATTGCAGCCACAACAGCTTATTGGTACAGGCTCTGAAAGAGAGTGAGTCAAGAATATAGTCGTAGCTGCGAGAAGCCTACCAGGTGGTGTATATGCAGGGGTTCCACCAGCCATTGTGCAAAGGGGCTACGTCTGAGGGTCTGAGGACGCCTTGGAGCAGCCAGCGTAGCTAAATACAAGTCGACAAGATAAGCGAAAAGCTTGTTCGGGTGACCTGTTACTTAAAAGACTTGCCTGTACACGGAGCATGCACCACCTGATTGCCCACTTCGTCTCGATTACATCTGAGCGCTTTCACAATGGTGAACGCAAAGGCTACAGATGACGAGAAAGACTGGCTTACCAAACTCATGCCCGACTTCAAAGCAGCCCAGAAGGAGGGCAAATGCAAAGTCTTCATGACGAAGACGTATGCCGCACTTCAAGCCAAGTTCAGTAATACTGTTCTTGAAGAGAAGGTGAGTATCAATCTTACCTCATTGTCTTGCTACGTTAACAGCCACACAGAGCGTCAAGAATTGGTTCTACAATAATATCAATCGTGAGTCTGCGGGAAAAGGCAAGAACGAGCGAAAGGTTCTCGACCTCGTCAAACAACACAAAACCCTTCCAGCCTGGCAGGCATATTGGCACCTGTATCACGTGGATGTACAGCCGAAGATCGACAAGGCATGGAAGACCCACTTATGCACGATCAAGGCAGGTCTGGTCGAAAGCACGGTGGACTCCTGGAAGGCAGCGCTCAAGGCGGCTCTTGCTACCGTTAGTGTTGATCTATTGGAAGAAGCTGACGATGGCGAATCTGCCTTGGCTGCCGAAAATGCAGAGATACCTGACGAGTCTGAGTCGGAGAAGGCAATAGCGAAGGTGCTTTTGAACGCCAAGCTTGCCTTCTCCGGTAAGTTTGCTGCCAGTTTGCTTGCACAGGAGAGCGATGACGTGAAAGAGCACGTAGAACAGGAACGCGTGAAGGGACGGGATGGCATAGGTGAAGATGATGCGGTAGTCGACAGTGTCTCTAAGCAGATACAGTAAGTGATATGCATCATTGTACATTAACTCTTGACGGACGTACTATAGGGCAATTGTAAATGTTCCCAGGACTTTACAGCGAATTTTAGACAACCTTGAGAAGCAAACCGGATTTGTTGGTGCTATCATAGTGGGGGGCTTCCACCCTCAATCCGGCGAACTATTGCGTTTTACGTAGGTCTCTTTGAATCCGGTGAATATACTCAGACTACACTTACGGATTCTGCGCTACAGTCACACATCTGGCAGAACTCGCCAAGGCAATCTCTCGTGGAGAGATGATTGCAAATTGTGGCCAGATATCATGGAGGATTTCAAGGAATTCGTCAAAAACTCTGCAGGTATATTGGCATAATCAGTAGTGAATGCTATTTCTGATCTGAACATATCGTTTTAAGCTGTTTCGTCTTCAAACGAGCAAGGTGTTCACTCAAATATTGAGGTACAGAGTGGCGCAACCGTCGATGCGAGCCCGAAGCATACGACCGAGACATTGAAGGTTGGTACACAAGAGGAAGTGCCGGCGGCTGATGGTACTAGGGACGTACCAGACAAGGATACGGTCAGTTTGTCGGAGGTTGATAAACGGGATGGAGTCTCAGTAGGCACTATGCCTGTAGAGCAGGAGACGAAAGAGAGCAGTACGAGTGGTGAGACAGCAAGAAACGGTGTCCCCGACCATTTGATAGATCCCACACTGCGAGGCGTAGGCGTTGCCGACGGATCCGGGTCTACAAAAGGAAAGTCTCTTCCGGCTCCCCGACCGAAAGTAGGTCACGCTCTCCCGAAGTCCTTGACTCCATCCGACGCGTCCAACAACCCTGCTTCTCCTCCGCCACATCCTTCTCCTGCTCCTCCCCCTACTCCTCCTACTTCCTCTCAGCCTCTGCCGACTCCAGCTCAGGCCTCTACATTCGCTGCACCAGAACACTCTGAAGACAACAGTATTCCTACTGCTCCTACCCATGTTCCTGTCGACAACTTCAACATCGCATCTACTCTATCCGCTTTCGAGCCAGCTAACACGGTTCCTTCGGCGACCACACCCACCGCTGCTGTATCTGATGATCTCACATCGCCGGTCGCCGTGACGCAGTCTTCGTTCACCAAGCCCACCGCTTCGGCAACATCTCAGCCTGCTCAGGAAGCTAACACTTCGAGTGTTCCAGAAATAGGCCCTCCCCACGCCGTAGAGTCCCCTAACGTCGTTCTGTCCGGTACTCTCACGTGTTCCCTCACAGTTGATGCGCATGGGATATCTACACCTCCTTCACCACTCACTACACCTGCGCTGTCCACAAAAGAGCTATCATCCGACTCCTCGGATAATGATGATCCTCTTAGGAATGAGGCCCTACGTCCCTCGACGTCGCCTGAGCCCGCATCCATTGCTACCAATGTGATACCTCCTCCACAGTGGATTCAGGATGCAGTCGCTCACCTCCGTGGCATCTCTGACCTCCAAGCCTGGAACGCGGTGATTGATGGTTGGGTGGAGCTTGAAAGGGCGTTAGAGTTTCCAGACAGCAAGGTTCGTGTCTTGTTCTATATTTCGTCAATGCAGTTTAAACAGGAGCTCGTTATCTTTACATAGCCGCCAAACAGGTTGCCCACAGCCGATCGTCCTGAAGAGATCACGATCTGGATGAGCAATTGCAACCTCAACAAATGTCCGGTAGTCAAAGCCAAGCCCTTCTCCGCTAAATGGAAGAAGTGGTACTCGGGCGTACAACCAGAATCTCGCGCAACATCTACTTGGCCTTTTGAGCGTAGTACCCCTCCCGACAACCTTAACTGGGGGAAACTCTTACGCGGCGGCCCCGCCGGATTCTTCTTATTTATACTTTCCCTCTCGTGGTGGCTAGCGGCCGCGTTGAACCAGAAGCGTAACCGTGCTGGCGCTGTTGCTGATGCCATGCATGCGGTGGAAGATGTACGCTTCGTGATCGCTGAGTTGCGCAACGCTTCGCTCTCACTGCCCACAGCTGTCCCCACTACTACCCCCATTACTAGGAAGCGTGCAGGTAGCCCGTCGGCAGCACCGACTGTACAGCTACGCAAGCGCGCTCGTAAATAGATATGCTCGGCCTGTACTGCCAAATGTTGTTTCTCGGACTCAAATATGATACACGCATTTTAATGTCAATGAGAGATTCACGGATGGAGTGCGAACGAAAAATCGCAGCTTGTCTAAAAAAGGGACGGCACGAAGGAAGTATAAGCTGACTGCGAGCTGAAAAATGAAGGCCCTATCGATGCGGTGCGCGTGCGGCGGGTTTAAAATGAATGATGAGCCCCATCGTTGAAGTAGCGGTCGAAAACTAGGCTCACGTCAGACTGAAGAATTATCTCTCGGGGCAAAAATGAGCTGAGATGCGCGGAAGATGAAAGATGAGTCCCATGCATCAAGTAGCGGGCGAAAAAGGAGCTCACGGCGAGGTGTAATATGATATCCCCGTCATAAACGAGCTGCGGACGCGAAATACGATTTATGAGCATCATTAATGAGGATTGGTGACGAAATATGAGCCCACCGTGACTGAAGAATGAAATACGGCGGCCAGAAATGAGCCATCCGTGCCGAAATATGAAGTATTTGAGGTAGGGCACGCGTTGGACGAAAAAATGAAAGCGGTCAGCATTGAGCCTGGCGAGGCGAGATATGAGCTAACCGCGCATGCTGAAAAATGAGAGTCCCGTCGATGAATGAGCCGGGGTGAGTGAAAAATGAATTATGATTATCATATATGGTGTAGCCGGCGAAACATTGGTCCACCATGAGCCTGTTATGTTTGAAATATGAGGTATGGAATGACCGAGATAGAGTCATTTATGAGCTTACCGCGAGTGAAAAATGATATTCGCCCACAAAGAGCAAGCTTGCGGCGGGCCAAAAATGAAGATCGATATCATTGGGAGGCGGGGAGCAAAAATGCAGCTGGCGCATATCAAAGATGAAAGATGAGTGTCATTTCTGAG